>PVLD010000483.1:265414-279601 GCA_004027595.1 Dinomys branickii
CCCCGTGTGCTGACCCCCCTCCCCACGCTGACCCCCCCGAGGGCAGCGACCCCCCCTCTGTGGGCCAGGCCTCTGTCCTCTTCCTCCGCTCCACTCCCCGAAGCAGAGGTGCGATGGAGGGTGAGAAGGGCCCGTCCTGTTGTTGTTACCCACGCCACCCATGAGATGACACCCGCACCCCGTCTCCAGGTACCTGAGTGGACCAAGTGCTCCAATCGGGAGAAGAGGAAGGAGAAGGAAAAGCCCTTCTACTCTGACTCAGAGGGGGAGTCGGGCCCCACAGAGTCTGCAGACAGCGGTGAGATGGGCCGGGGCTCCTGTGCATGCCTGTGTGTGGCTCTGGGCAGGGGATGCTTGGGTGGGCTGTGTGCACAGGTGCAGCGCCACCTCTTTTCCTGGGTCCCCACCTGCGTCCTTTTCATGTCCAGTTGGCATCTAAGGGTAGGAGAAAGTGACGGGGACTCAAGCTTCAGGGCAGTCTGAAGCTGGGAGTCTGGGGACCAGCTTGGCAGTGGGAGGCCTGATGCCACCTCTCCACAGAGCCCGAGTCTGAGAGCGAGTCGGAGAGCAAAAGCAGCAGTGAGAGCGGCTCTGGGGAGTCCAGCAGTGAGTCGGACAGTGAGGACCAGGGTGAGGACGAGGAGAAGGGGCGAGGCAGTGAGAGGTAAGGCGGAGACAGCCAGATCCTGATGGGGTTCAGGGGTGTCCCGTGAAAAAGGGCGGCAAACATCGGGGCTTAGCAGATGGGAGCCCTAAGCACCTCAGGAGTTGCTGGAGGCTGCAGCCCCAGGCGGCCTGGCTGCCGGCATTGTTGCGGCTCCCCCTGCTCTTCTATGAGGCAAGGCAGGGGGCGAGCACCGTGTGTAGGCTGGGCCTGAGCTCCTGCTCTCCTCAGTGAGCAGAGCGAGGAGGAGGGTGAGAAGAAGAGGAAGAAGAGGGGGCAGGTGCCAGAGGAGCGCGGAGAAGACTCTTCCTCAGAGGACGGCAGCGAGGCCAGCAGCAGCTCCTCAGAGTCCGAGGTGACATCAGAGTCCGAGGATGAGCAGGCAGAGCCTGCCTCCTGGAGGAAGAAAACGGTAAAGGCCTGGTGGGGCCGCCCCGCCCATCTTCCTGTCGCGGGAACAGGCTGGACTGCAGCCCTGCACACATGGCCCACTTCGCCCTTTTAGCCTCCCAGCAGCAAGAGTGGCCCTGGAGCCAAGGAGGTTTCCCTTCTAGACCTGGAAGACTGTGAGTTGCCTGGAGAGGTGATAGGGGATGTGGCTCGGGGCGATGGGTCGGGTTCCCTAGGCCTGCATCTGGGACCTAGCCTGGTATTTCAAAGTGGCCTCCCGCTAAGCGCTTCGCTGTCCGAGGTGCTGAACATTTGCTCCCTGAGCCCTAGGCTCCTGGCGTGTGAGCAGACTCCATCTGCCCCTCCCTAATCACAGTGTTCCTTATCTCTTGCTGCAGTCACCCCTCCCAGTGTCCAGCCTGTGTCTTCTCCCATGGTCATGTCCACCAGTCTGGCTACTGACCTTGAAGGCCTGACACTCACAGACTCCTCTCTGGTGCCCTCTGTGAGTGGGACAGGGAAGGTACAGGGGTGGGACAGGATCACATCTCTGTGCCATGTCCTGTGATCTGGCTTCGGATGTGTGGGGAGGTGTAGTGAAGGGTTGGCTTTGGATTCCACTGATGGATGGTGCTGGGTGGGGGTGGGGCAGGGCTGCCCATCCCCGCCTCTCATGTCCACACGTGGCCTCCTCCTCCATGCCAGCTGCTGAGCCCAGTGCTGGGCGTGGGGAGGCAGGAGCTGCTGCACCAGGTCGCTGGCGAGGGGCTGGCCGTGGACTATGCCTTCAGCCGCCAGCCTTTCTCTGGGGACCCCCACATGGTGTCTGTGCACATCTACTTCTCCAACAGCTCTGAGACCCCCATCAAAGGCCTGCACGTGGGCACCCCTAAACTGCCTGCAGGCATCAGCATCCAAGAGTTTCCTGAAATAGGTACAGAAGGGCCGTGTACAGGGTGGAGGTGGTGGCTCCAGGGCAGAGTCAGTCTATTCTGCGGTCACTCGCGGCCACTTTGAGCCAAGCGGGTTGGGAGGGGCGCAGGTGTGGCACCTAACTTGGTCCATACCCTGGTGGGTAAGGCAGATGACAAGGATGCAAGCTCATGTCAGGGTGGAAGGTATCTGCAGCACAAGCTCAGGGTCCTAGCTGTTTCAGGCTTGACTAAGCAGGGTGTGGGAAGGTGTTTAGATGTGTGTTTAGGAGAGTGAGGAACTGTCTCAGGGTCCATGTGGAATGAGGCCAGCCTGGTTCCAGGCCTTTGGGGTGATGGTACCCTGTCCCCCCACTCCCGCCAACTCACATCACTTCAGAGTTGCTGGCACCTGGAGAATCTGCCACTGCTGTAATGGGCATCAATTTCTGCGACTCAACCCAGGCAGCCAACTTCCAGCTATGGTATGTGGGCAGCTCTCACTGAGCCCTAGGCTCCTGGCATGTGAGCCGACTCCATCTGCCCCTCCCTAATCACAGGGGTGGCAGGGTGAAAGGAATGGAGGGTGGGTGGGGCAGTGGCAGGGCTGGTAGCCTAGAAGCCATGTGAAGGCTCAGGTCTGCACATGAGGCCTGCTATGTCTGTGCCCTGCCTTTGGCTGGGAGGGCTGGTCTCACTACCTCCCTCTGTCTCCTTCCACCCTTGCCAGCACCCAGACTCGGCAGTTTTACGTCTCTATTCAGCCTCCTGTTGGGGAGCTGATGGCCCCTGTGTTCATGAGTGAGAATGAGTTCAAGAAGGAACAGGGTGAGTGCTCCCTAAGCTTGCCGTGCAGGGCAGGGTTGGAACCCTGGCACCTCCAGACAGAGGGAGGCCTTGTCTGTGCCTCCAGAAAAACCTGCATAGGGCCTATGACATTCTGGTGAGGCTCCAGAGGGAGTTTGGACTCTGCCAGGCAAAAAAGTCTAGGCTTCCCGGGTATGGCAGCATGTGCCTATAACCCCAGAACTCTAGGAGCCTGAGGCAGGAGGATCACAAGTTCGAGTCTAGCCTGGATAACTTAGCAAGACCATGTCTCAAAAATTTTAAAAGGGTTGTGGATGTAGCCAAATACAAAGGCCTTGGTTCAATCCCCAGTACAGCAGAGGGGGAAGCTTAGCTACATACTGAGTTTAAGGCTAGGTTGAACTACATGGTGAGATCTTATCTCAAAAAAACAAAAGTTTAGGGCTGTGTTCCAGCTTGGGAAACAGCATATACAGAGGTGCAGAGTTGCAAGCAGCTTGGTGTTTGGGGTGCAGGAGTCCTGAGCACAGGGGAGTAGTCAGAACAAAGTTGAAAGCATTATGTTGGTCTCAGTCTTAGGAGACTGTATGCCATGCTGTAGGACTTGAGTTCCGTTAGCATTTCGGAACGAAATTCCAAATCAGCATTTTGGAGCTGGGAGAAATTGTGGAGATCATTGTGAGAAGGATGAGGGCTTAGAGACTTCATTGTCCTAGCAGTGGAGGCCTCACGGAAGGGAGGAGCAGGTTCTGTCCTCTGCTTCAGAAAGGGGAACCTGGCAGTGCTCGCAGTTGGGATTGGAACTGTGGAGAAGAGGGAGCTGGACAAGTATAGAAGACACAGGCTTCACGAGCCCTGGGTTTTTCTGAGCTTGCCACTCACTGGCTGTGAGCCCTTGGGCTAAATTCTGTGATTATTCACCCGGCTCTTACAGCAGATCTGAAGGAGACAGGGAGGTGACATCCAGCAGGGTGAGGAGATGGAAGGTTGTGGTGCGAGAGAGCTGTCAGGAAGAAGGGAGCCACGCACAGTTGCTCTGAGTAGAAGAGAGGGTGGTGGATAAACTGATGGGACATGTCTAGTTTGGGTCGTAGGGAGAGGTATGGTGCCTTCATCTAGACCTGGGTTTGGTGCATTTTTTTCTGTAATGGGTCATAAAGTGAACATTTTAGGCTCTGAGGGACACATGGTCTGTGTTGGTGTTACTTAGCTCTGCTGTTGTAACATAAGCAGCAGCTACACATGACATGTAAATTAATGAGGGTGGCTGAGATGGTCAGGGAGTTGCTGGAACATAATCTTGAGTCTTTTTATTAATCGATACTGAAATTTCAATTTTATTTAATTTCCATGTGTTCTGACATATTCATCTTTTGATTTTCCCCCAATATTTCATATCAAAGCCATGGTGTAGGCCAGACAGGCTGTGGGCTGGCTTTGGCCTGCAGGCTATAATTTGCCAAACCCCGGATCTAGAAGAAAGTGGCCAGACAAGGGAGGAGAGAAGGCCATGGCTGCTTCCGGGAGCTCTGAAGTTCACTTCGGAAGCTTGGGAGGAGGTGCCTGTGTGTCTGTGCCCAGGAAGACACTGAGCACTGAGGTGGGAGTAGAAGCCGGGAGGGTGGCTGAGAGAGTTGGGGCTGGAGCATGGAGTCGAGGACAGAGCCTCCAGGAGAACCTACATTTTGCCAAAGGAAAGGGGCTGATACGAGCAGAAGCAGAGAGAGGTGGGGAGAACAGGAGCACTGGTGAGGCAAAAGGGTGCTTTCAGGTGGCCTGCAGGCCACGACGACCCAAGGCCTTTGGATCCAGTGTGTGGAAGACCACTGCCAACCAAGGGAGGGCAGGCCAGAGCAAGAGGAGGAGCAGTGGTTGGCTGTAGGGGTTGAAGGAGACCAGAGCGTGAGGAGGTGAGTCCCCTTTGGTGGACTTTGGCCGTGAGTGAGGAAGGAGACCACACTTTGCGTGATGAAGGATCTCCCTCTAAAAATGGGTTTTTTAGAAAGGGAGAGACTTGAACCTGGGCAGACAGTAGGTACAGATACTACCAGCCAAGACCAGTGGGTCTGGAAGGACTGGAGGAGAGATGTCAGTTGTCTGAAGGAGGAGAAGGGAAGTGGCTGAGGGAGAAGAGGGGCTGAAGGAGGACTGCTAGGGGCAGGAGGGCAGAGGCCAGCGGTGCTCAGGCTGCCTGGGGCCTGTGTATGGAAGAGAGGTCAGCATGTGGAGTGAGGGGTTCTGAGGCCATTGTGAGCGCCTGGCGCTTCAGGAGCTGCTGCTGTGGAGGTACAGTCAGGAGTCTAGCTGTGAGCCCAGCAGCCACTGTGACCTTTTCAGAGGTCTCAACAAGCAGGGACTGGGAAGGTGCTGGCCTGGGTTGGAGACCATCTGGGGAAGACCAAAAGGCATGGGGACCTCCCAAGAACTGTCTGGTCCCCAGATCCACTGCCACTCCCAAGGGGATGATGGCCTGATGTCTGCCAGTAGAAAGTACCAAATCAGTCCCTGATCAACATCATGAACAAAGCCTGAGGTGGATGTGTGAGGGAAGTGCCCTTCTCCAAGGCCAAAGAGGGGACCCTGGCCACCTGGATCCCAGCCAGGCCCAGGCTGGAAGAACCTGAGGAGGGTATTTGGTAAGCAGATGCAGGACTGGCCTTTCTGCCACTGCCACCTCTGCTCTCATCACAACCTCTGTCCCCAGGAAAGCTGACAGGCATGAATGAGATCACTGAGAAACTCACACTGCCAGACACCTGTTGGAGTGATCACACTGTGGTGCAGAAAGTGACCACCACTGCCAACCTGGGGCGTGTCCCTTGCGGGACATCTGATGAATACAGGTACTTGCACTCGCAGGGTCTGGCTGGAAGGATGGCCTTGGCGCCCAGGGATTGAGCCCTTTCCGAACCCCTCCTCTCGGCCCACCTCAGGTTTGCAGGGAGGACACTGACCAGTGGGAGCCTGGTCCTCCTGACTCTGGATGCCCGGCCAGCTGGCGCTGCCCAGGTGACAGTCAACAGCGAGAAGATGGTGATTGGCACCATGCTGGTGAAGGATGTGATCCAGGCTCTGACCCAGTGACTCCCAGATGCTGTGATGCTGTGACCTCTGGTCCTCTCCTGTCCCCCCCCAGGACATCTAGACTGTCACATCCCACCCCTCCTGTCAGCCTCCCCATGTCAGTTAGCATCTGCGTAGGAGGTCCCCTCATTAGTGTTTACTGGCACCCCCGTTCCTGAGTGACCTTTGTAGAGGAAGACAGCAGTTGCTCCCTTCGACCCTTCGAGCTTTCTGTAGCTATTTATGTTACCAAATCTCAATAAAACATTCTCCCTAGATATTGACTCACCTTCTGATTGAGTTGGGGGCTGAGCTGCTAAGGGTGGCTGTGTTTGGCCCATATGACCTTGTAGAGGGGTGCGGGGAGGCTGGATCCTCACAGTGACATCTCTGGTAGGGAGTGTGAAGGTATCTCTGAGACATGGGGCAAGGCCAGGAGGCCAAGCCAGAACTCCTCAGTCCTTTTTATGAGTTCTACAGAAGCAAATGTTCTGTGGCTGGCAGTGCCCTTGGGTTCCTCCTGTGCGCCCCTGGGAAGGAGGGACTCAGCCTATGGAGAATTCCTCAGACAACAGTTCAGGGTGCATTGTGTAATTCAAAGCATGTCCGCTCCATCTGGATGCAGAGCCTGGGGACCCCATCCAGCTGGGAGGATGACCCAGGCACTTTAGAAGGGAAGAACCCTGTATCAGTGTGTGTGTGTTGGGGAGTCCTATTAACATGCAGATTCTGGTCTGTGGGTCCCCCGTGTGCTGAGAGTCTGCATTGCTAAGAGGCAGCCCACCCTGCTGCTCCACATGCTTGAGTAGTGGGGGTTAGTGTACATGCCTACAACAAACCTGGTGCACATCCCTGATGACTTTCCTGGTGAGGAAAGAGGCTGAAAGAACAACAGTTGTAAGAGGTGTTCTGTTAGGAAGAGTCATGGATTTCCCATAGGCCTCCTCAGAGCACATACTACTGTGCATCATGCTCACCGGTCCACCTGCAACAAGCACAGCGTAGTGTTCCCCATGCTTGGTTCTGACAGTGGAATGCTTTTCCCACAGAACATTCTGACTGATTAGGTGTTCTAGTTTGCATCTAGATGTCCTCCTCAAAGCCTCATGCAGTCATGGGGGTGGGCTTCTAGAATTTGTGATTGATTCATGATCCAGCGCTGGGATTACGGGTGTGAGTGCTAACCCAACTTGAGACAGGCAGCCTGCATACAGTATACGGGAGGGAGCAGCTTGCTCACTTGCTCTTCCCTTTTTGCTCTTGTTGCTTTTGCCATGTCCCGCCACCATAAACTGTTGCCCTCTGCCATGTGCCGCTCTGCCTTGGAGTATGGACTAAAACTTAGCTCACAAACTGTGAGCTAAGTCAACCTTTCTCTTTAATTTTGGGTGTTGGGTATTTTGTCTCAGCAACAAGAGAAAAGTAACTAAGACACTGGGTTAAAGGCACACGCTCCAGGGATAGCTTGAGATGTGGTGGCCCAACTTCTGATCCTCCCTAACCAAAGCTCTAGATCCATGGTCATGCCTCCCTGCAGCCCTGTCGTGTAAGCTTCCCTGGGCCAGTCTGCCCACAGGAAAGCCAGGAACGCTGAGATAAGGCAGGTGTGGCTCTCTCTGTACGGAAAGAGAACAAAGCCAGGGCCGGGGACAACCTTTCGTGTGGCTCTGGGGACTTGCTGGGCTCTGTAGCCCCAGACAACAGCCACAGTTGTGGCTTTGAGGAGCCCTGGCACCCCAAGTCTCTGGGATTACTGTTTTTGTTACTGCAGTTTCTGAGATGGACTGGCCCACCAGTGGAAGGCCACTTGAATGCCTCTGAATCAGCACCAAGATGATACTCTTAGAAATGTAAATAAGGCCACTAGAGATTCCTCATGGACCTATATTCCGCACTCACCTCTGTTGGTTACAGGTGTAGCCAACCTCCCAGGCGGGCCAGCAATCCCAGCTTCCTGGTATGGCACCCTGTGTTCCTCTCACATTTCATCAGGGTTAGGGTAGGTGAATAAAAACTATTCTGCAAGTGAGTAATAAAAAGCATTGCATTTCTATATCAGTCTCTGTCTTGTTCTCTCTCTCTGTCAGATCATTTGCTCTGGAGAAAACCAGCTGCCATGTCTTAGACCAGTGGTGAGGGCCATGTGACAAGGAATGGAAGGTTTTGCCTGAACCTCACTGAATGAGCTTGGATGCAGATCCTCCTGCTCCAAGGAAATCTTCAAATGTCTGTAGTTTTGCTGACTGGAGTACAACCTCATGAAAGATCTTGAGTTGGACCCTCCAGCTAATAAACCATTTTTAGATTCCCAGCCCTCAGAAATTGTGACATAACAAACATTTGCTGTTTTAAGCTGTTGTGTTAGGGGTAACTTAACAGCAATAAGGAATTAATATGATCCAGCCTTTGATCTACTCCTGGGTGCTAGAAAGTGCCCAGAGCCTTAGCCTCCAGCCAGCAGCGGATGGTGCAGCTGCAGTCAGCATCTGGGCCTTTCTGGCTCAGGAGGCTGCCTATTAGGGACTGTATGGGCCCAGTGATATCAGATTAGTAGCTTGCAGTCAGCCATAGTGGGAAGTTTTTCTGCCAGGGAAATGGGCAAGTCCAAGTCCCCATCTACGTAATGAGGTCTGTTCTGGGAGAACATTTATAAATTGGATTCATTCATAATCTGACAAAGTGAGTCTTACACAATATACTGTGAATGTTCGAAAGTCAGGAATTTACTATACAAACGACTTTTCCCTTGGGGCTGGGGATATAGCTCAGTGGAACAAGCATTTGCCTAGCAAGCGCAGGGTCCTGAGTTCGATTCCCAGTACTGCAAAAAAAAAAAAAAAAACGACTTTTCCCGTCCCTAGCCAAGCATCAATCACCAGCATTATATTGCCCTTAATCACCCCCGCTTCCTTGTCTTCTTAAAGTTTTTAGCCAGAATGTGGTGGTCCATGTCTGTGGTCCCAGGTGAAACGTATGTGTGAGCCTGGAAATTCCAGATCAGCCTGAGCAACACAGTAAGACCCTGTCTCAAAACAAAACACAAAAAGCTGGACTTGGTGGGGTCCAAGCTACTTGGGAGGTTGTGGCAGGAAGACAGCAAGTGCACGACAAACCTGAGCAACTTAGCAAGATTATTTCAAGGTAAAAAATAAAATATGAAAGGACTGGGGAGCTTAGTGGTAGGATAGTACAGTGCATGTCAAGCATGTTTGAGGTAGGGTTCAATCCCCAATACCGCCAAAAGAAAAAAGCGTATTTCAAGTTTAAAGTGTGATATAGAAGCTGGGCAGGATAATGCACACCTGTAATCCCAGCACTCTGGGAGGGTGAGGCAATAAGATCCCAAGTTAGAGCTCAGCCTGGGCAATTTAGCAGCTTAGATCCTGTCTCAAAATAATTTTTAAAAGGAATGGGACAGTAGCTAAGTGTGAAGGCCTTGTGTTTAATTCCCAGTACCTTAAATTAAAAAAAAAAAAGTATACTGATCACATCATGTAAAACTGAAGCGGTCTGTTGACCTGGTCCTCTGCCCACTTCACAAGCTTTCCCTTTCCTGCCTGAAGTAAATTGTTCTGGATTTTCTGTTTGCCAATGCCACACATATTTTCTGGTAGTTTTAATACATACAGATATGTTCCTAAGTAATATATAGTATTGAATTTGGTGAGAAGAGTGAACTGCATATTGTAAAATTTTCTATCAATAGTGGCCTGGGGATATAGCTCAGTGGCACAAGTGCCTGCCTGGCAAGCACAAGGTCCTGAGTTCAATCTCTAGTACCATAAAAAAATTTAAAATTTTCCATCATTGCCATCTGAAAATATGTATGCTCCTGCATCGTTTTAAATTGTCATACTGACAATTTTGTCATATTGATCAACTGTCATATTGATCAATGCTGATCTTTATTCCATTTATTCATGGCCTGATTGTACATATATATATATACACACACATACATATAAATATATATGTATTTCCCATTGTGTAGCGCCACCATTTATTCATTCATTCTCCTACTGGTGGACATTTAAGGTGATTTTGTTTTTGTAACTATAAACAAAACAGCTATGGTCATTTTTACTTTGCTTTTTTAACATGTCAAAGTTTCTACCTACTTTCCTTGGAGTGGAATTGCTGGGTCATACACACCTTTCCAATGTAACTAGGTAGTATCAAATTGCTCACGTAATTGCTCATTGTCCAGTACTTCACATCAAGAATACTTACAGCAGCCTCATTCATAATAGTCCCCAATCTGGGAATAATCTAAATTCCAACCAGCACGAGTGGAGAAATCAGATATGGTATGTCAGCACTGAAATATCATATGGGAACAGAGCTACATGCAGCGTGGACGGATATGTTAGGAACACATATGTTGAGTACAAGAAGCTAGCACTTACATGAAATTCAGATCAGGCAAGACAATTTATGACAAAAGCAGTAGCAATGACCATTACCTCAGGGCAGAGGTTGGGGGAAGAGTATGATACAACCTGTGGGGTGGAGAGTGGCTGTGTCTGGATGTGAACAGTGGCTACCTGAATGTTACCTATCTATTCTTATGTAGGTAAGACGCCACTGAGCTGTACACTTCTTAAGATGTGTGTATGCTATGTGCTGTATGTTTTTTTGAGAGAGGTATTCATTATGTAGCACAGGCTGGCCTCAAACTCAAAATTGTCCTGCTTCAGCTTGCTAAGTAGCTGGGGTTATAGGTGTGCTTTTACTTTTTACATTTGATAGGAATCCCAGTACTCGGAGATATCCGAAACTAGATCTTTGCCGATTATGTGTATTGCAAATCTCTATTGGCTTGCCAGTAGTACTTTAGATTACATTTTAAAATTCCAGTGTGGTCACATTTAACATCTTCCTTTATATCCTGTTTTTATTTTCCAAAGTTCATTCACATGCTGAGGCAATAAAATGTGCTATATTTGTCAAGAAAATTTCCAGCAAAGCTTTTCACATCTGTAATCCACTGTAGATTTACATTTGTGTATGATGAAAGTGGGGCTGGCCCAGTTTTTTTATTCTACTTAAAAAGACATGAAAAAACAAACATGGTTTCTTCTGCACAGGTTTGGTGAGACTTGAGCAGACTGGCCCTTATAGTCTTGCGTTTCTCCGTGAACTCCTTTCTGCAACAGGGAAATCACTTTCTCCTAGCCATTTACTTCTTTCAGATCTCTGCCTGCAGTGGAAGCACTGAACACTTGTCCATGTAAAAACCTATGGAGTGTACGTTGAGGATATAGCTCAGAGGTGCAGTGCTTGTCTAGCATGTGTGAGGTCCTGGGTTCAATTCCCAGTATCTTAAAAATAAAAAAAACTACAAGGTCCCTTCTGTTCTGCTGTGGCATGTATTTAAAACAACCCAGCCAACTACAGTTATACTTAAACCCTGCATTGTCAATCTGGGGCTTGACTGCAGAGATAGTGCCAGGCGTGGCTGGGGTCAAAGGATCTGAGAGAATGGATAATGCTGCCCGTTTGTTCCCACTGCTTCTGTCAGTGCAGCTGTGGGGGCTGGACCAAGTCATTTAGTATCTCTACCCCTGTCCTGTGGATGGCAGACATCTTCCAGTCTAGCTGCTATCCTTCCTGTTGGACCCAAAGGCCTGAGCGTGGGCAGAGAGCAAGGATGTGCCTGCCACACCTGGGGCCACTTCTGTATCTGGACTGGGAGGACTCCAGCCTGCACAGGAAAGTGCTGGTTGGTCTGTTCTCAGGTTACGAACCCAGAAGACTGCATGGGTTTGAGTTCCTACTTTGTCGCTGCTAGCTGGGGGTCCTTGGGCAAGTTATCATTTTTGAGCTTCAGTTTTCTGGTTGTCGTGTGGTAACACAGGCGAACCAGTCCAAACTGTGCTGAGTACACAGTATTAGTGAGGACACATTGTTACCTGCAGCAGAAAGTTGAGAGAGATTTCAGGCAGCCAAAACTCCCGGTCCACATCACCTGAAAGATGGGTTTCCTTTCTTATGGATGGGAGCTTTGAAATAGGAAAGGGCTCCAAAACACCCATTCCCAGTCTCAGATCCCCACCTGCTCCCAGTACTTAGGCATCAAACTGAGAGTTCATGAATTACATGCCAGTCCTGTCCCCCGCCCCCAGTCTCAAGCTTGCAATCTTCCTGCTTCAGCCTCTCAAGTGCTGGGCTTAAGCGCCCGCCTGGCAAGTGCAAAGTCCTAAATTTGATTCCTGGTGCTAAAAAAATAATTTAAATAATTAATTAAATATCAAGTGCTGGGATTACAGGGCTGTGCTACTGCACCAACTCAGGTTAAAACTTAGCTTTTGGGTCAGGGAGGACCAATTGTAAGGGATCACAAACGCAGCCACATGGGGGTCCCGGGACTTAAAGTTAATATTAATGACTGCACATTTGAAAATATCTGTATGTCCAGTTTTCTGGGAAGATGCAGCCTGTCTGGGACCTCCTTCCTACATGGAGAAACTTGGCTCACGCTCATGGAACAGCATTTGGGTGTGGCACCCCGAGCGAGGTACACCGTGCTCCTGTGCTGCTGCCGGCTAAGATGAGAGCAGAGAGGTGCCAGGAGGAAGGCTCCCTAGACAGCTGCTCACCTGGCCCTCCAGTCCTCACTCTCTGTATCCTCGACCTCAGCAACCCCGGGGAAGCTCCCGCTGTAGGACCGGAGGGTGGGTGGAGATTGGCCAATTCTGCCACTCGGCCCCATCTGTCCTTACGCTCCCTGTCTTCTCCCCTGCTAATCCTGAAACAGGAGACACGCTGCAGACTTTTCGCCCATCAGCCTGGGAAGAAAGCAGCGTACTTACCTGCGCCCCTCCTCGGTCACGAGGTCCACCGCAGCCTCACCCTCCTGCCAGGAAGGTGGCCGTGCCCATGTTCTCCAGTTGTCAAGAGGCCCCTTAAGCACAGAAGTGCTTAATAAACAGTGCACCGCATGGCACACTTAATGCTCAAAGCAGAGCCCCCATTTTCTGGCCCCTCCCAAATGGGCTTAAACCCAAGCCCTTCCTGCTGAGCTACATCCCTTTTTTTTTTTTTTTGGCTTTTTATTTTGAGACAAGGCATAAGTCACTAAGTTTCCCACATAGCGTTTGAACTTTGAATCCTCCTGCCCGCGCCTCCCAGGGTGCTGTGATCACAGGTGTGCAACACCACGCCCGACTCCAGTAACACCTGCTTAAGAGGCCGGAAAACTGCCCACCCGTTCACAAGTCTTCAGTTCCCAGCTCACTGTACGATAAAGACCCTTCGCACACGGACGCCTTCTCAGTCGGGGCAGATCCAGCAGCTCACCGCTTTATGCCCACTCCGCTCCGCCTGCGCTCGGCTCCCCGCCTGGAATGCCGTCCCCGCCTCTGTGCCGCCGGGGCTTCCGGTTTGCTACAGCCGCGGCCGGGCGCCTGTCTTCTCCGGGCCCGGGCTTCCCCCGCGCCCTGCCCGTGCAAAGCTTTCCGAGCCCGGCGCAGCATCGGAGTTGGATCCCCAGGGTGCTGCGGGGCGGAGGGGCCCCCAAGTGTCGGGACCTTTCCGGACCCCGCGGCCGGCCCGTCCCCCGAAGCCGGGCCGATCGGGCGGAGGGCGAGGCCGGCTGTCACCCGAGGCCACCGCAGAAGCAGGCGGTACGCGGCCCTGGCCCTCCGACAAAGCAGGGAGCCGCCGAGGTTCGTCAACCCTGTTGCCTGGGGAGAAACTGAGTCCTGCGGAAGGCCGTGACTTGGACTGGCCTGCGGCAGGCGGTGCTCTCAAGGTCCGGACCTTCGCCTCGCATCTAGGGCGAGGGCTGGGCGCGGGCGGAGGTGGGAGGGGGCGGGAGATGGGGGGGGCGGAGCTCGCCGCACAGGTGCCCAGTATCCGGCCGGCGGCTCCGGGCTTTATAAGTCGCCAGGCTCGGCACTGCGCGCGGCCTGCTGCAGAAACAGAGCCACGTGCGTGCGCGTCCCTCCCCGTGCTCGCCCGCCAGCGGGTGGCCGGCCCGTAAGTCAGTCAGCCCGGCAGGGTCCGGCCCCATGGCGTTCCCACCGGTAAGAGCCGCCCGCTGCCGGGCTGGGCCGGTTTCCTCACCACAGCTAACGGTCCGCGCGCCGCCTCGTCGGCCCGGCGCGTCCACCCCGCCCCTCTCCGCGCGCGTCCCGGGCGGGGTGCGGTCACGTGCCCGCGGGCGTGGGGCCTCGTGTAAGGGTGTGCGGCGGCAGGGGGCGGGGAGCCTTCGCGTGACTCAGGACCTTTGGCTTAAAGGCGCCGCGGCCCCTTAACGGAGTAGGCTGCTTGGACGGTCTTCAGCATAGGGGCAGACAGGTGCGGACTAAGTGAAAGAGCGCTCAGAACTCAGCCCCACCCCCACCCCCA
>PVLD010000484.1:0-22646 GCA_004027595.1 Dinomys branickii
GCAGAGGCTGCTCCAATGATTCCTTCTCTTTGGGAGAATGTCCCTTAAGCTGTCTGCTGAGATTTCCGCTTCTACTCCCTACCCCAAGACCTGGCCGGGGCGAATAGACAGCTCGCCACCCCAGGATTCTTGCAGATAGGCCACTCAGGTGTTCCTCCCTGGGTGGAGCTCCTTCCCCCCTCACAAAACCCGTTGGGCCACCTAATTAGGTCTTCCCACCCGGGAGATCCCGCAGTCCTTAAAGCTGCTTTGATGTCTCTCACTGGGCTGAGCTTTTTCCCGATTCAGGAAAAACTGGTTAGAGCGCGCACTTAACTCACCCTGTGATCATGCAGACAGGAATGCCGTTCAGATGTTTTTCCCTGGATGTAGCTTTTCCCTGACTCAGAAATCCCGCCGGCCGGTCGCTGTTGCTCCAGTTCATGCAGCGCTGGCTGTGGGGGTGGGGTTCTGAGCGGGATCTCGGAGCACTGCCCAGTTTGGCACAGTTTGTCCCAGTAGTGCATTCTCTGTCGGGTTCAGGAGCTGAAGCCGTTCTTCCCTCCGCACTCGCTCTCTCGGCTGGTCGTCTTCTTCCCGGAAGATCTCATTTCTGTCTTCATATTGCTAGATTTCATTGTTTAGTGTTTCTGTTTTAACGTTCAGATCTTTGACCCCTTTTGACTTTTTAGTACATGGTGAGAGACATGGCTCTAGTTTTAGTCTTTTAGTTCCTTGTGGAGAGCCAGTTCTTCCAGCACCATTTATTAAAGAGGCTATTTTTCTTCCAGTGAACATGTCTGGCCCCTTTGTCAAAGATAAGATAGCTGAATGTGTTTGTAGTTGTGTCTGCAACTTCTAGTCAGTTGCCCTGATCTTCTGGTCTTTTTTGTTGTTCTTGTTGCCAGTACATGCTGATTTTATCACAGGAGCTTTGTAATATAATTTCAAGTCAAGGATTGTGATGCTTCTTGCCTTACCTTTGTTGCCTAGGATTGCTCTTGCTATTCTAGTATCTTTCTGCTTCCAGATGAATTTTAGGAATGTTTTCTCTAGATCTGTGAGGTATGCTAATGGTATTTTGATCTGGATTGCTTTAAAACTGTGTATCAGTTTCGGGAGTATGGCCATTTTCACAATGTTGGTTTTTCCTATCAATGGGCAAGGAATATCTTTCCATTTTCTGAAATACTCTTTGATTTCTTGTTTTCAGAGTACTGTAATTTTTGGTGTTTTACTTCTTCTGTTAGATTGATTCCTAAGCATTTCATTTCGCATTCAACTTTAAAATATTTTATCCCCTTCGGAAAAAATTCCATATCCTTAGTCATCACTAATCAATCCTATGTCCTCCTCCTCCCAGTCTTAATAACTATACCTTACATTTCTGTATTTACCTGTTATGAATACGTCATACAACGTAAACATATAATGTAATCTTCTGTAACTGTCTTCTTGTATAATTGTTTCAGTATATCTTTATGTATATAATATACTTGTATTAGTACTTCACTCCATGTATAAATGATATTCCACTGGATAGATATGCCATATTTTGTGCATCAGTTGCTGGACATTTGAGGTTTTTCTACTTTGCAGATGCTATGAATAATGCTGCTATGATCATCCATGTACAATCTTTAGTGTGGACATGTTTTTAATTCTTTTGAATGCATACTTAAGAGGGGATTGCTGAGTCAAATGGTAAATATGTATAAATACAAACTTTGAAGAAATGTTATAGTTTTCCAAAATGGTTTCACAATTTTCCTAGTAGCAGTAGGTGTGTTTTGATTTCTCCACATCCTGGCTAACATTTGTTAGCCCTTCAATTATAGCCATTCTATAGAATGTGAAGTGATATCCCTTTATGGTTTTTATATTATTTACCTGAATGTTAGTGCTATTGAACATATTTTCATGTGTGTATTGGCCATTCATATATATACTTCCAGAAAGTTTAGTTCAGAGCCTTTGCTGATTTTAAATCAGGTTATCTTTTTATTGGGAAATGTAGGAGCTCTTTAGATAGTCTACAAATGAATCCACTACCAAATATATCACTTACAAATATTTTCTCTAATTCCACAGATTATGTTTTCATTATCTCTTTTTTTATGTTTTCACTATCTTGACAGTATCCTTTTTCAGTACAAAATGTTCTTAATTTTGATGAGAGGCAGTTTTATCTATTTTATTGCTTATTCTTTTTATGCTATATTTAATAATTCATTGAAAATTCAAGGTCACAAAATTATTCTCTTAAGTCTTTCTGAGTTTTATAGTTGTGATTCTTCCATTTAGGTTCTTGAAAGTGAATTTTTGTATATGGTATGAATGTCATCATTTTTCATGTCACTATGCTGTTGTTCCACTAACATCTGTTGAGATGACTGTTCTCTTCCTATTGAATAATTTGGGTACCATTATTATAAATCAACCGACAGTATATAAATGAGTTTATTTCTGGAATCTCCAATGTATTCCATTCATCCATATGACTATCCTTATACCAGATCCAGAGTCTTGATTACCATGGCTTTGTACAAAATTTTGAAATGGGAAGAGTGGATGCCTCAACTTTTTTCTCTTAAGTTTGTTTTGGTTAGTATGGGTCCCTTGAGTTTTATATAAGTTTTAGGCTTATCTTAATTTCTACAAAGAAGGTAGCTGGGATTCTGCTGTAGATTGTGTTGAATTTGTAAATCCACTTGAGGAATGTTATCATCCTAACAAAAATTATCTCCTAATCTATAAGCATGGGAAGTCATTCCATCTTTTTAAATATTACTTTCTTTGAACAGTTTTTATAGTCTTCAGATTAAGTTTTACACTTCTTTTGTTATTTATACTACTAAATATTTTATTGTTTTTAATGCTATTGTAAGTGGAATTGTTTTCTGAATTTCATCTTGGATCATTCATTTATAGTTTTTACTCTTTAAGCCTGAATAGGAGAAGGAAATCTCAACTATTGCAGGGAAAATTTGGCTGGTGGTTTGTTGCCAGCTTTCCAAAATGTGCATTTCTTCAGATTCTTGTGTGTGTGTGTGTGTGTGTGTGTGTGTGTGTGTGTGTGTGTTCTGTGTTGGATAATTCTGGAAAATGTTGTATGATATAAATATATATATAATGTCATCATATATTTTCACATATATATGTGATATATATAAAAACATTTGGGTAGGATTTAAACCTTCAGACAGCAACTTGAATGTTTAAATGCTATCTAAAAAGCCCCTCATCTTTTTTGGAAATCTTAATAATGAATGCTAATAATGTTTAATCCTTAAAATATGATAAGACAGGGCTGGGTGAGCAGCGGCCACAGCTGTGGCCTGACTGCTGGCTGGGCTTGGGCGTGGGCTGGACCTTGTGGGGCAGACAGACAGGCAGCAGGCCACATCCTCAGCTGGCCCCTGTGCCAGGACCAGCAGCATGAGCTGCAATTACAGCAGCCTGGAGGAAGGTGTCAAGAACTTCTTCACTGCCCGGACCTCCTTCTTCCAAAGGGTGCTGAAGGGCAAGTCCTGCGCCAGCCCACGGTATAACTTCAAGAAAACAAGATGCTCAAATATGACAAATTACTTCTCATGGGAAAAAGCTCCCAAAGCCCTCTGCTAAGTTGACACCAAAAATTCAAAGAAACCAAGCTAGACAGAATGGAAATGTAGACTTCTGACAAGATGGCAACTGGGTAAGTAGCAGAGAAAGCTCCTCCCAGAGGATTGACAACCAGACACTGAAATACAGCAACATGAGAAAGACAAAAAGGAGAGAAATAGGTACCCTGGTACCCTGGACCCAGGAAAGATCTGAAATGGGAATTGAAACTCTCAGAAAGAGCACACACAACCTCCCCTGGAGAAAAAGCTTGGAGGGCCACCACGGCCCAGTTAGAGGAAGAGGAGGCGGAAAAGGAAGGAGCCACTGCTCCATACACACCCTCAGCCCGCTCCCTCCTTCCAGCACTCACAGCTTCAGCCTCAGAGGCCCCTGCTCGCGGAAACATCCCCAGTCGGCCGGGGGAGAGCAAAGTCCTGAGAACTGGTTCAAAATTGGAGAGGAGAAAGCACAGCCTGAAAAGGAAGCAGTGGAGGTCAGAAGGAGTGGTCGAATCCAGTGTGAGGATGGGAGGTTACAAAGGCCATTGAAGCAGAACCCCCACTCTGCAGAAATCTTTCTAATCAGTGCCCTGAGGCAGGCCGGAGTCAAGGCAACCAGTGAGCAGCCCACCACACCCAGCTCTATGCCCACCCTGAGGACATGGCCTCAGACCTCTCCACTATGTGAGCAAATACCAGCAAAGAGTAGCAGAAAGCAGTGGAAGCAACCCCAGGACCACAAAAATTCCCAGGGATCCAGTCAAAAAACAAAAGGGTGCTCGCTTCGGCAGCACATATACTAAAATTGGAACGATACAGAGAAGATTAGCATGGCCCCTGCGCAAGGATGACACGCAAATTCGTGAAGCGTTCCATATTTTTTTTAAAAAAAGAAAAAACAAAACAAAACAAAACAAAAACAAAAAAAAAAAGGGAGCTGGACCACAACAGAGTGAGCTGCAGATGGAGGCAGGCTACATGGCCCCATGCCCTTCTCACTCCAACACCAAGCAGGAAGCATGAGTTGAGTTACTGGGCTTTAGCTCCCACCCTGAACTCCCTCTCTGAGCACCGTGAGTCCTGGTGGCCCAAGCAGTTACCATATGATCTTAACAACAGGCTGAGTCAACGGGCTTCAGGACCCACTCTAAACTACTAATATGAGCACCAAGAGAGACTCCACACTGCTTACATATATGAAAAATGTATGAACCCATAGCATCAAAGTACACAAAAAGCAGCACTCCTGGAGCATGAGACAACAACATACTGCACCCAGTGCCCAGCAAGATTGAGTGGCGGGGATGAGGCGAAGACATGGAACTAGGGTGTAGACCCACCTCTCTAGCTGGGAGGGGATAGTCTCCAAAGATACTAATGGCCTATGAGGGGACACCAGGGACTTCAAGGGGGAGCTCGGAGGCCTGAGGGTGGAGGGGCCTCCTTTCAGGTTGCATGAGAGCCCTGAGGACCTAGACTGGGCCTGCCACAGAGCGTTGGTGGGACAGAGTCCGGGAGTCGGCAGGGGTGGCCCTGTGGACTTGCATTGGCCCTGGGAGCGCCCCCCTCCAGGTGTCCGGTGCTCTGCCCCATCCCCCCGGGGTGGGGGCATGCTCCGCCTGGCCCCCGGGGTATGCCAGGTGCTCTGCTCCCTCCCCAGCTCTGCCTGGCCTGGGGGCGTGCCAGGCACTCCACCCCACCCCTGGAGCTCCGCCCCACCCCCGGGGCATGCCAGGGGCTCCTCCGGCCCCCCACCCCATGGCTATGAAGAGTCACCTGAGCCTATAGACGAGGATGCACTGACAGAGCCTGGCGGTTAGCTGTGTAACCCCGCCTACCCGACTGGACACCCGACGGCTGTGAGGGCTTGCCAAAGGGGGCTTCTCCACCTCCTGCCATAGCAACTTGTGTACACCCACGTATTATACAGCATATTTAGAAGCAGCCAAGTCTCTGCCCAAAGTAAGAGCATGAGGGAGTAAATAAACCAAAAGTGCAGTTATTACCAGTGGGAAGACCACTGACAGGGTGGTAGAACAATGGAGGTGAAGTGGAGAAAATTGATTAATTGAACGAGCCATCATCTACATAACTGAGTAATAAAGACAAAGATAACATTATGTAATACAATATCCAGTGGTAACCCCTTATTATTTTCTCTGTAATTTGGTGTTTCCTTTATTGTTTTTGTGTTAACAAATGCAAAGACAACACTATGTAATACAGCATCCAGTGATGGTTCCATACTATCTTCTCTGTAATTCAGTATTTCCTTTATTGATTTTGTTATAACAAATATGAAGATAACATTATGTTATACATCACCAAGTGCCAATTCCCTACTATCTTCTCTATAACTTGGTATTTTCTGTATTGTTTCTGTGTTATTCTGGGTTCTTTTATCTTAAAAATAAAAAATTAAAAACAAATGATAAGATAGAATTTATGCAACTGAGGCCTGAAAAATTCAAGCTCATCCTTTTATAATTAATTTAGCCTAGAGTACATATTAGCAGTTAGTAATATTTTTGTAAAATGCATCTGAGTGCTAGTAAAAATAATTCTGAAGCTAACATTTAAATTCAACCAGTAAACTACTGCATCAGTAAAATAATTTTTCAATCAAAAAAATGGAAGTTTTCTAATTGTTTTATATCAATACTCTATCATAAGAAAAGTAGAATACTTAAAATTGGAGAAATGGGATGTAAAGAAGCTATTAGATGACTGAGAATACAATAATTCTAAGTTAGGAAGGTAGGGTTTAAAACAGGAGTGTGGTCTGGGGGTTGGACACACCTATATTTGAATACTAGGTCTGTGTGTATTATCTGAGTGATAGCAGATCTACTGGCTTCTCTGAATCTGTTTCATTACTTTATATAGTCTTAACAGCTAAGTCACTCTATAAAATACATAGCATAGTACATACATAACTCATGTGTAATTTTTTTTTCTAAAGGAGGAGTATAGTGCTTATAATTCCATTTTTGATAGGCTTTACATGTGTCCTTCAGGTCTGACCTCAAAGATTTGCTGATTTGAAGGAACACTAGAGATCATATTCTGAGGCCACCCTAAATTACTTAAACAGAATGGATTTAAGAGATCCTCCCATCTGAACTATGTACACAGCTGACCCAAAGTGAAATGCACAATCAGGTGAGGTTTATCTCTCCTGTTCTTTATGCCTTCCTTCCCTTTAACTCATTCATCTCTTCTGAAACACCAGTTAGCCTGACAAAACCAACTTTCTAGAAATAGAATATAAAGTAAAGCAAAATAAGATAAAATTGAGTCAACAAATTACTTATTGCAGAAATATTTGCAATTTTTCCATCCTCTGTAAATATGAGATGCTTAAAAAGCACTGTTTTTTTTTTTTAAGTCTGTAGAATTTTTGTCTTGGACAGCAGTGAGAAGGTATGGATTTTTTTTAATGTCTTCTGATTTTTAAAAAAAAAATGTTTGCCTGATTTCATTACACTTTGTTGTGACTCAAAATCACTAGCTTTCTGGGAAGAGTAAAGCATCAACTTTGGGGTTTTGACATTTTCTGGGCTTTAGCTCTGATGTGAGGGTGTTAAGAAGGGAAGAGGAAAGAAAATAGTCAATTGCAAAGAAATAAACAGATGGAAAATGCCAATAAAATCCAGAACCAAGAATAAACCATAAAATTTTGACAGCTTGTCTTCATTATTACAACTTTGAGAAGTTCTTATTTGTTTGTATTAAAGATAACTTTCCAACCATCTGTTTACATGAAAATAGAATTATAGTGAGTTGCTGGGGGCAATGGCATTGGCTTTTTTAAATTCTTGACTATCCTATGGTTTGAGTTTATTAACGAATGATTTTATGATTTAAGCGGATGACAATTTAACAAAAAAAGCCAAAAGATAGAATCATAGAGCAACAGAAAAAAAAATGAATGAATTTAAGACTTCATCCAGGCTATGTAGAGACCACAAAGGGCTGGAGAAAATCTAGCTATCTCTTCTTGGGAGGAGTGAGGAGAAGGGTCAACTCACACAAGGCTCAGGCCCCACAGCTCCAGGGCAGCTCTTTCGTTGGACTCAGCGCTCAGCTCTTGGCAGTTGGAAGAATTCGGACGATTGAGATTAGGGGAAATGATAGTTTCCTAAAAGCACGACTTTCCCCCATGACCTCTCAAGGGGACGCTCTGATAAAAGGCAGGATACCAGTAAGTTATTAGACAGCCAATGGCATTTTCAACATCTATAAAACCAAGCACAAATGGATCTGGTCACATGTCTTTCTCACTCCAGCTATTGTTAGACTAGAATATTTGAGCTTTTGAGTTCTACTGGTAAACAAGGGATGCTCTCATTCTGTACTACAGAAAGAAGCTGGCTGTACTCATTCTTTCAGAAGCCAGCAAAATGAGTAAAGTATGACATGTTTGCTATCAAGTTACAGAAAAGTTTCTAAAACAAGTTGTGAAGGGGTGAATGCCACTCATTGGCCATATTTCTGAATTTATTACTCTACCATTTGAATAATGGGAAGAGAAAAAATCATAAAAATTTTTAGCTAGAAGGAAAAACGAAACCCAAACCCCTTTTGTTTTACAATTCAAGAAACGAGACTTAAGAGAAAGTCTACTTTCTAATAAAACCTGCACAATGGAGGCTGACAAATTAAAAACAGCTGTACAAAATTTCATTTTGTTTGTAATTGGACAGTTGAACAAACAAGGAAAATGTAAAAAAAAAAAAGGTGGTGGGAGAGGGCTTAATTAGAAAGAATTGTGCAGTGTGACAAATTCCTGAGGGAAGTTCTTGAACAAGTAATGGCAAAACACTTCAAGCTTTTTACTACTGTGTTATCAGACGTCTGTCATCCAGTGAAACCATCCTTATGTGGTCGGCGGGGGCCCTCTGGGAGGGGTCAGCTTAGCTATTGCCAAGATTCCTTTACCGCCAGTGATAGAAGAAAGAAGTATTCAAGAAAACAGATTTAAAATGACAGCCCATAAATGGTGATTGCTTGGACTTAACATCAGAATCACTTGGAATTGTTAGTGTTTTGAAGCCTTATCACCAATCATTCATCATATTATTCCTCACTAGGTTATTCATCAGAAAGAATATTTTTATTTTTATTGGTATAAATTTTAAAGGACAACATGAATACAGATAATAAATAGTAATATATCCTGTTAGGCTTTCAAGGACTTGGTTCATTATTTAGTAGGAGGTCCCATAATCTTCATGAGGGCAAAATTTTAAGGGTAGCCATGAGCTGTTAGAGGAAGGCAATAATAATCCTGACTCACATTATTATCCTCTTTTTTTGGTAGTAGAAAGAAAGAATATATTGCAGTAAGCAAGCTACTTTGAAATTTGTCTCTGTTCTTATTTTAAGAACAAGATCACAGTAAAAATGTTAGAGCAAATAAAATAGGAACTCCACCTCCCTACTTAAAGATGCAGCAGCAGCACTCTGGGATGCTGAGGCAGGATTCTAAGTTTGAGCTCAACCTGCTCAATGTAATGATTCAGTGAAAACTTGCCTCAAAAAGTAAAACGAGCTGGGGATATAGCTCAGTATAAATGTCCTGGGTTCAATCCCTTGTACCTCTACCAAAAAAACCCAAACCATACCGTACCACCCTCACAGAGTTGTCATTGCTTTTTGGGGAGAGGAAGGAGACAGAGATAATCCCTAACATGACCCAATTACCCTACTCGATCTGGCTTTGGTCATCTGTTCTCCAGTTTTCGTAGTCTTCTCTTCAACTATGCCAGTTTCCATTCTGCCTCTTATTTACACACATGCTATTTGTCAGTTTCAAAATATTTACTCATATTCTATTCTCAGACCTCCAAACAATTTTCTTTGGAAAACAGCCTTTAACCCTCTACCTTATTTTCTCCCTGTGTTATTTATTTTCATCCCTGTACCAAAATACCAGAGGAATAACTACACAACCAAAGATCTATCTCAGTTCATGGTTTCAGAGGTTTAGTCCATGGTCAGCTGGTTCTGTTGCTTTTAAGCCTTGGTGAGGCAGAAATATGGTGGAAGGACATGGTTGAGGAAAGCTGTTCACTTTATGGTAGCCAGGAAGCAGAAAGAGAGCCAGGGAGGATGGACCACAGACAAGATAGTCCTTAAGAGCATACCCCCATTACTACTCTGTTTTTTTTTTAACCAGGCTCTGCGTCCTAAGGGTTCATCATTTTTTGATAATGCCATCAAATTATGAGGCCGTCAATGGATCCACCCAACATTGAAGTTCAATTAATCCAATCACTTCCAAAGGCCCACTTCTGAGTATTACCTAATTGGGGATGAACCCCTCAACATGTGAGCCCTTGAGGAAATTCCAGATCCAAATGATCACATCCTCACTAATGGCAATTCTTTAACTACTTAGTGTTAATGTCTTTCTCCCGCACCCTTCAGAGAGGTATGTTCCATCTCTCCAGTTTACCCCTTTTCCAGTAGCATCTGGTGCCTCATCTGACACAGATGTTTAATAAATATTTGTGGAGTAAGTTAAATGAGACAACAGTGGTGGAAAGAACTTTATTTTAAATAACTGAAGCTTCCACAATACAGATAATATTTACAGTTGTGCTATGCTATTGGCCTCTAGCCTGTAAAGCCCGGGAGTGCTGGTAAGCACCTCTTTGTGCATGGGGCAAGTGTTTAAAGAAGTATCCATTCAAAAATTCATAGTGCCCCTGAGTGAACCTGTTCAGAGTGAGACAGAAAATGTTAATAGTAAAACAAAAAGTTAATTGCTGTGGCCATCCAAAAGGTAAAGTAGAGGAAAGATGTCCAAGATATGTAGTTAAAATAAGAAAAGCAATTTACAGAAGTATATTTCATTAATTACTGGCCTTTCCTGTGTGCATGTATTTCCATGTACATATACATGACTGGAAGGATTGTAGCCCTTTGTGGACTAGAGGAATCAGTGGGGAAGGGGGATGTTAAAGAAGTGCCTGAGTGTCTCCCAGGACACACTTGTTCACTAGATTTTTCACAGCCTGAAGGTTTTACATTACATTTAGGGTATGAAAACTTTGCAGAGCTTTCTTAATTCAGACAATCCCTGCAAGAGTTATGGAGGATAATGCAAGTAAAATGTTAGCACTGAGCCAATACAGAGAAATTGTGAATCAATAATAGTTACTGAAGGAGTTCAGGAGGTGAAGGTATGTGGGTAAGTAGAGTAATTAAAATATTTCATTAATGGCTTCACAGGGCTTCAGATGGGTATGTTCATTTTTCCACCTTATATGAATTACATTTGTGCCCACTGAAGGATTCTAATCTTACATCATTTTGTTCACGTAAAAGAGAAACAAGTGGAATAAATTCTAAGAGTATCCCTGCTGCTTCATATGCAAAGTGTGACTCTTCCGCATCACTGGTCAACTCAGACATCAACTTTCCTGTCTTGTTACACACTACTGTCATTTCTGTTAAGTGCCAGTGATGCGGCATTTTTACCCATGAATTTTTCTTCAAGTGTGACATTCACATAAAATACGAAAGTAAAAGTGTGCAACTGGATGTAGTTTTAGAGGAAAAATACTCATCTTATGTATTCACTTACTTCAGTAACTAGAAATTATCAATACCTAGATCTCCTCTCACAAGTAACCACATCTAGTATTAGAGATTAGTTAGTGTGTTTAAAAATTTTATATAAATGAAATCAGATAGTATGTATTGTGTTGTTTGACTTACTTGCTCAATATTATAATTGTGAGATTAATGCTTGGTGTAGCAATAGCTTTTTTTGGTTACTGAACCGTATTCCTTTACATGCTTATATAAAATCCACTAGCATTAATGAACATTTGGATTATTTCTAGCTTGGGGCTTCTATGAATAGTGTTGCTATGTACATTCCTAGTGTATATCTTCTGGTACATGTTAAATATGTGTTTCTATTTATATATGCCAATCAGTGGAATTTCTGGCTCAGCTTTAATAGATCTTGAGAAATAGCTTTCTAAAGAGTTATAAAATACATACTACCAGCAATATAGGAGAATTTCTATTATTCTACACCCTCAATAACATTTCACACTATCAATCAATTTAAAGGTTAGCCATTCTAGTGAGATATGATTCATTTTTAATTTTATACAAAATTGATCAATGTCTATGATTCTCCTTTGTGTGTGGCACTGGGGGTTGAACCCATGAGGGCTCTAAGCTACACCTCTAGACCTTTTTTATTTGTTATTGTGAGACAGGGTTTCACTAAGTTGTCCAGGTGGTGCTCAAATGTATAATCCTCTTGCTTCAGCCTTCCTAAATGCAGGGTTTACAAGCATGCACCACTGTGTCTGGCTTACTGTTGCTTTTTTAAAAGTATGTGTTTTCAAAAACTTATGAAAGGAATGGAAACATAGTCATCAAACTGATAATAGCAATCTTCTGAGTGGTGAAATAATAGGGCATTTTGTTTCTGCTTTTTATTTCTCTGACTTTCTAAGCTTCTAAAATAAGTATGGCCTAGTTATAAAAATAATGTCAAAAGTGGTAGTAGTTCCTAAAACCTTAAAACATAAGTTACAAATGTTAATAGACACTTTTGGAGATAGCTGAAGATTAAATAGAGTTGACTTACTTATTGAAGGATTGCTCAGAGACTTTAAAAATGCTAAGAGGCCTATGAATCCTTTATCCATAGGTACTACATGATAATGTGCTTGGTCTTGTGGCTTATAATTTCAAAATATCCATTTATAACTCAAGGATCTAGTGTTTTGAAACATTTGCAAAATTTTGGGATGGGGAAGCAAAAATATAAAGCATAAAGATAACAAAAAGGCAAATAATCCTTATAATAAATGGACTATCACAAATATGACCCCGTAGAAACACCTTTGGGATGTTTTATGCTGCTTTAAATATCTTCTGTGAATTTTAAATTACCCAACATGCGAATGCAAGAATGTAATTCCATAGCGTGTCTGTATTTCTCCCCCTGTATTCAGAAATCAGCCTCTTGAGAAGAGTTAGCTACATCTTCTAGGACAGGGACACTGGTTTGATTTATAGAGTTTTAAAATGTGCAGATGGTGAGATATGTTAGAGGATAATCTACAGGATCTTGGGCTTCAGGATGTCTTTGGTTTTTTGACTTTTGACTTCCAAAAACAATTTCCATTGTAAGAAGGTAAAACAGACTGAGGCGGGTTTAAAACAGAACTTTTAGTCATTGACACAAAGTGTGGGTTCTTGTCACTGTAGTTTTAACAATAAAATTCAACAAGGAATTTTCTGAGGGCCAGTAGAATTATTCACCGGCGTTGCCAAGCTCCTAACTGCCCAATATGCTATATTGCCAAGTATGTTAGCCAACTTGGCAGGCTGAGACGGTGTGGTTTGGAGTAAGAGGCTTGAGTTAGAATTTACGTTACACTTACCCAGCTCTGACTTTCTATGACTTTCCATTTCTTGACTTACATGAGGATGATGGTACTACCTCTTACCTTGATTGAAAATTAATGAGGCTAATGGCTATGGTAGTGTTTAGCCAGTACTGTATCAGTGGAATGCTGGAATACTGACACGAATGGGGGTTTCCACAATGATACGAAGTATAAACTTTGGCAAGGCTGTGGTTGGTATCTCAGCCAGTATGTATTTCTTAGCTAGGCGCCATGGTACATGCCTGTAATCCCAGCACTCGGGAGGCTGAGGCAGGAGGATTGTTGTGAGTTCAAGGCCAGCCTGGGCTACAAAGTGAGTTCAAGTCCAGCTTGAACTGCATAGCGAGATCCTGTCTCAAAAAGACAAAAATCAAACAAACAAATAGAATGTATTTCTTTCGCCACTTAGTTTCACATAGTTAGATGCTTTTGTTTTGTTTTCACTCTTCTCTTCCTCAATTCTTTGTCTTGGTTCCATAACTTCTCCTCTCCTGTCCCTCCTCACACAGTACTGCTTCTTAATCCCTAAGAGAAGTAATACTTTAGCCAGTTCTTAACAATTTATTTACTGATGCAGAGTAAGGTACTTTCTGTCTTTGATCTTCAACTAAGAGTACCTGTAAAACACAAGCTTTAGGATCCTGATGAATGAATCTCAAATGGGGAAGTTCCACAACATCATGCACAATGGATGAGACAGAGGTCTTGCTGTGAGGGGCTCCTATCACCACCTCAAATTCACTTTTTGAACAATTACTCATTGTCTGTTGGTGATATGCCATGCATTTGCTATGACTAGATAGTACTAGGCGGTGTAGGAACCATTTACTGAGCAAACTGGTCTTGGTTTGTTTGGTTAGTTGGTTGTTTTTTTTTTTTTTTTTTCTTCAAACAACATTTAAACCAGAAATACATTCCTTTAAGAATTAGCATCTTCAGTCTTCTGGGTCTTCCACATTCTGATAACTCTCAAAGAAAGTGATAGAGATGTTAGTGTAAAATATCTGGGGTAATCTCTTAACCATTTGAAAGATAGGGGATCATTTACTTTTTAAAATTGGCATACCCAAAAGTGGTCCTTCCCAGGAAAGCTTTATCTTAAGTAATGTTCAGGTACCGTTTTTTGTTTTTGTTTTCCCAGAAACCTTTTTAACTTAAAGGCTTTATCTCTTAAATTCTCCTAGTACAGCTATTTCTAACTTTTTGTGGGCTCTTCTAATCCCCAAATTAAAAATTTTAATATACTACAGAATGAAAGCAACTTGGTAACTCTGGCTGTAGAGTTTGTCACACTGGTGAAACAGAAAAATCATTATCTAATTTCTTTAGGTCTGAATCTTATAAACCCATGGAGTATATATAAACCCACTGAATTAAAGGAATCTAAGGAATCAAGAATTTCAAATATACCTCAGCAATACACAAGCTCAGATCTTGTAATACGCTGTTGGTGAATGGTAGGTGAGATATAATATCTAACCTTGCCCATAGTAGGGTTTTCTTAGAACAAAGTACTTTTTTGAAGTCAGCCTCTTAGATTACCAGCAAAAGGTGAAGAACAGCTTTCTTAAATAAGACATATGCTAATTATATTATCCACATTGTATAATGCAGTACAGCAGCCAAATTGGTGATCTATATCATCTAAAATAAGTGAAGATATTCCTTCTGTATCTGTGAGTAATTAGAACTTTATCAGAAGATCAGTATGGCATAGCTTACTTGGCCAAAACCAATAAAATTAAACTCCTGCAAAACAAATATCTCATAGTTATTATGGATAGAAATCAATGCTTGAGCTTTTGTCTGTCTTTCCTATGATGTTAGTTAACATTGAGGAATCTGGTCCTCACATCTTAGCTATCTGCAAATACTTTCTACCCTCGTGTTTGGTGCATAAAATACTAAGTGTGACAAGCTGGCTTAATCTATACATTTATTATTATTATTATTATATATTTTTTATTGAAATTGTGGAACACAAAAAGCTATATTCATAGTAGCTTTCTCCCTTGAGAACACTTCTAAAGAAATGTGGCAAACTAAATTACATCATTTAGTCATTATCTGTACAACTACTTACAACTGTTACACTGTAGGCCAGACATTGTAAATTTTTTTGTTCTTAGCCTAGTAACTTTGTGTATGTTAAGTATCCATGACAACTAACACAATGAGAAAGGAAAGGAAAATGACATTAAATTTTAAATTCAATTAACTCTCTTAGTGTTAAGTTGATTAGTCTTCCTTTCAACTGAAGTGGAAACTATTGAAATTCTGCCATACCTGAAAGTACAGTTTTGGGTTGCTGAGTTCTCTGATGATCCACTTACTGATTAAGTCACCCACTGTGTATACAGTGAAATAATAGATGCAACACATTGGAGGCCATTAAACAGCAAATAAATAGCTATAAAATTGGTTTTGTACCCAACATATTAGCTCAAAGATATATAATACAGGTACGAACTAAACAGAGAAACTACGTTTATCACCTTGTTAAATACCTAGGTCTTGAGTACTCAACAACATAGACTTTTCCTTTTTTTAATTACTGCAATAGGAAAACATCAAAATTCTGAAGTAACTAGGATAAACTATGATGGAAACTAGTGAGAAGGTCTGATTTTTTAAAAAGGCCTTTAATTACATTGTTTTTCTTTTTGAGACTAATTCAGGTTGGTCTTGAGCTCACTTTATAACCCAAGCTGGCCTGGAATTCATAGAGAGCCTGCTGGCGCAGCCTCCTAAGTGCAGGCATGTACTGCCACACCCAGCAAGGCCTTTATTTTAAAGTTTATAGAAATGACTTTGATTCCTACAACTTTTTATTTTGGTTGGTGTTTTCTGTGGGTTGGAAATTAAGTGTAATATACACATGAATTAAGTAGAAAGAAAAATAAGACAAATCTGACATAGAAACTTTATAATGGGGCAACGATTGCTACAGTTGCTCTGTGAATGAAAATTATTATTTGGCGTTACTCCAGGAGCGAAAGCTGTGTGCTCAGGTTGGGTACAGTCAATTTGATCATACAGATGTTATCTATAAACAATGAGACTGAAGGATTTTTAGAAGCTGGAATACTTTAGAGGCTTTTTGCCACTCCCCACAAGTCTCTTGCTTTAAAATATGAATTTGCAAGTATATTAAATAATTTGATTCTTTTAGGTGAATCAGTGCTACTGCTAAAGGAAAAGAACAACTTTTATGACAGGGGTGATCATATTTACCATGTTAAAGACTCAGTTCCGAGGGTTTCAGTGTGAACGGGCTTACTAGCACCCACCCACAAGGTAAGTGAGCAGATGGTCCTTATTTCCACCGCCTCAAAAATCTGAAGAACTTGACGTTTAAAAAGGAAACAAATACGTACTTTATAGCTTGCCTTCGCCTTAATTCATATATCTTTATAAAAACCCACAGTCTTTAAGATTATTTACTCCTTTTCAAACAAATACATGTGTACTTGGAGATGTGGAGTCATAATACTAAGTGTCAAATGAAAGCGCCCAAACTGACGCCCGGGAAAGTTAAACAACAAAGTCAAAGACATGGGGTTGATCAGGTTTGACCCTGGTCTGATTTACAGGCTTGTACCTCAAGTTCAAGGTAAAGAAAGGTTTCACTGTTCTGAACTAAAGTCCCCAAATATGCCCAAATTACCTGGCCTCGAGAGACCTAATTAAGAAAAACTACGTTTAAATTCTTTCCACGTTTTAGAGTCCCCGCCTCTTCATTCAGAATGCAGTTGAAAGATGTGACCCCAGACAGTTTTGCTTTTCCCCCAGAGGAAACACACAGTTGGAAGAGTTCACAAAAACACCTTTGTACAAAACCCTACTGTTTTTATCTCAGTGAAACGCTCTCTGGCACAGCTCTTTGGTGGGACTCCACGCTTCCAGTACTCATTTTGGTGCCGGTTAACCCCCTTATGGTCTGTCTCACAAACCAGATTATGAACGGCTTGAAATCTGAGGTTCTGCTTTTACATTTTAACCTACTGCAGAGCCTGGCACTGTGGCACAGTGTGTGCCCGAGAAATACTTGTTGAATGGAATTACACTGAAAAGCAGGACGCAGTAAAGCCATCAACCGTCTGCCAAAGACTTCGGTGCTGTTGTATGGGTAATTTTTGTTCTTAGAAAGCTTTAATGTTAATGATTCCTCAGCGCCCATTTGAAAATTCCACTGGAAGCAGTATAAAAAATTAAGCATGTCCTCGTAAGAGATAGGAGACAATTCTGGAGAAATAAAAAAGAAAAGTGACAGTGACTTCTGCGTTGTTCAGGAGAGAAAGGTCAACAAAGAGCAAAACAGAACGCCCGGCCCCCTTGCATTCTCTCCCTGGAACATTCTGTGCGTCCCTAACCAGTAAGTTCTTTAAAAGCAGTGGTCTTGAAACTGACCATGTCCTTTTTTGGGGGTGAGGGCAGGAAAAGGAGGAAAGAGATGGTCTGAGTAAATGATTTTTTACACAGCAACGTCCACTTGGGGCCTTGGGGAGGCGGGGCTCACGGGGCCCTGCTTGCACCAGTAGTGTACAACGTCTTGCCTGCGGTTTACAACCGCTCTTTAAAAATAATTTCCCTTTGGGACAGCGGCCCGGCTTCTTCCTGCCTTCCCCGCCCCCACTCTGCCGCCCCAGGCAAAAAGCCAGGGCTTCCCCTGCAGGCCTTTGAGTAAACATCACGCTCGGAGGATTACAATCGACCCGAGACCAGCTCTACCTTTTCCCTTTGCCGCCCTCAAATGACCCTTGACAGCAGCCCCTGCTTTCCCTTCAAATGGAAAACCCACAGACACACAAAAACAAAAAAACCCAAGTCTTCCTTTCGGTTGCTACCCGCAATGACGTTTCCTTTTCGGGTCCCGCCCCTCCGGGGGCTTGGAATTTTTGGGATTGGTCAAGAGGCTGAGGCGCTAAGGCCCCGATTGGATGGCGCGGAGCTGAGTGACAGCGGGGCAGTCGCCGCGCCCTCCCTCCCCTGTGCGCGAATGTGTGTGTGCTGTTATGCCGGACAAGAGGGAGGCGACCGTGGCGGCTGTGTTTATTGTCTCTCTCCGTGTGTGGATGTGAGGAGTCCAGGGCTGAAGCGCGGCGGTTTAGACGGCCTTTGGGACAGCAGGAGCGACCGCGCCGAGGTCCCGGGCGCCCGAGGGCCGGCCTTCGCGCGGAGCAGAAGGACGCGGCGCCCCGCGTCCCCGCCACGTCTGGACGCCCGAGGCTCGGCGGCCGCGCTCTGCAGCTCGCGCTTCGCGCTCCGGCCGGGTTCCCCGTGGCGCGGCCGGGCGAGTGAGGAGGCGGCCCCGCTGCCGCCGCCGCCGCCGCCGCCGGCCGCCTCGCGCTCTGTCTTCCTGCTCCCCGCTGCCGCGCTAGGCCCGGGCGACGCGGCCGCCGCGCCTCGAGTTTGAGGGCGGCGGGCGGCGCGGCCTCGGCGGCGGGCTCGGCCGGACGTCCGCTGCGGCTCCCGGGATGGGGCGCGGCGGCCGGCGCGGCTAGGAGCGCGGCGAGGGCGGCGGTCGGTGCCGGTGCGGAGCGGCTGAGCTCAGCGGCCGCACAGGGAGGCGGAGCAGCGGCCGCGACCTCGGGCCTGCGAGCGGGAGGCGCCCGCCATGGCCAAGTCGGGCGGCTGCGGCGCGGGAACCGGCAACGGGGCGCTGACCTGGGTGGTGAGTGTCGGCCTCGGGGCGGGCGGGGGGCGCGGCGGCCGCATTGTTCGCGCCCCGGGGCGGGGGCTGGGGGCGGGAGGAGGTCTGCGGGGCGGGGAGGCCCGCGAGCGCGCCCCGTCGGGCGGGTGCCAGCTCGCCCCTCCTTTTCTTTCCTTGCGCTTTGGAGGCGCAGGCTGCAGGAGCAGTGAGAGTACTTGCAAGTTTGGGGTACAAGCCGCAAAGTGACGTGTAGTCCCACTTCCTCTCTCTTCCTCTGTCCGGGACTCTTCCCAGGGCGGTTGGCCCGAGATGGTGGGCATGGCCGTAACGCGTGTGTCTCTGGTTAGCACTTTGGTTTAAGTGCCGGAGATCGGGATCTGTGTGTGTGTATCCTAAATGCAACCGTTTCTGGTTGTCTGATCTCTCAAAGAATAAATTAGGATGTCTTCTGTAGTTTACATGCCGATTTGAGAAGGCTCCTTCGATTTGGAGGGCATTTGGGATGAGTTTCAAGCAGCTAAAATACGGTGGATCGTCCATCTGTCGGGGCGAGATTATTAAAAGAAGAGCTTACTGACGTCAGCGTGGCAGGTGAACCGGGATGGGAGCTAAAGTGGGCGTCCTGGAGTTCAAGGATTTGGCGCTCAGTTCTTGCTGGGAAGTAAAAGTGGCAGTTGCGAACTGGTAAGACCAGATTCCCGGGATAGATCGATACTGTAATTCACCCGCGTTGCACTTGCTCAGCGTAGAGTTCACACTTGATCTTAGCCAAATGGCCGAGAAGCGCTTCAGTGTAGAGTTCAGACCTGGGCCATTTCCTATGTGAAACACGCCAGCCCAGCTAACTAGATAGGCAGGAGAAAAATGAAAAGCACTACAATTTTCAGGACTTTGAACGGACCGCGCCCCCAAACCCAAAGGGAACTTTTTCGTGTTAGTGTTTGTTCTTTCTTTGTTTGAGTGAGATTTAGATGAGTAGAGTAGCACTTATGCCATATTGACATGTGTTCCTGGTAAAAGCGTTACTGATAAAAATTTTTAACTCTTTATATTTGTATTTAGGGTCTTATTGTTGAATCTCTCAGAATTTTGTATAATTAGGTAGTGTGCATGGGAAGAAATGTTTCATGTAGACGTGGGGGAGGGGGATTGCACACAGGAAAAGAACTTTTAAAAAACAAATGGCCCTTACCTTTCTTACTAAAAGGAGTCATCTGCAAATGGAGTCAGATAACAAGGTGGTGTTCTGGTTTTCCTTCGATTCACTGGAAGTGGTGGGGCCTGATTAGGGTTTCCTCTGAGGACTTCTAGTTCCATCGTGGTAAATACTTTGCTCCGAGTTGAAGTGGTTGAATTTAACATACGATAGCGATAGTTTACTCATATTTAACTTTGTAGATAATTTGTTTTTGTGGTACTGGGGATTGAACCCAGGGATTTAGGCGTTTTTAAAGTTTTGAGACAGTCTTGGTAAATTGCCCATCCTAGGCTGGAACTTTCAATCCTCCTGCCTCAGCCTGCAATGTAGCTGGGTTTGCATATGTGGACTGTTGTGCCTGGCACTTTGTAGTTAGTAACTTTTTCTTTAAGCTCAGCAAAGAAAATTTCAGTTACATTAAAAAAAACAGCATAACTGGGAGAGATTCATTCAACAATGGTAAGATTCATTTGACATTAAAATTAACTTACTAAATTAATTATTTCACTAATTATGGGAACTAAAGGGAATATAGTGAAAGAGAAATAAAAGTCACTCCATCTTTTATTTATGAAAAGTGTATCTTGTTTATTAAAGTGGTAAGCACTCTCTAAGCCCTTCTTTATATTTGTTGCTTTAAATTTAAGTTATACCAGCATTTTATGTCCATGATAACGTACATCATTGTTTATGAGCTGGTTTAATTTTGGGGGAGATGATAAAACATATTGATTATGGGCTTTGATGTTATATTGATACAGGTGAGGTCCTTTCTCCAATACATAATGTAGGTGGGGCTCTGCAAGGAGTGTAACCTTTCTAACCCTGTCTTGTCATCTGTCAAATTTTTAATCAGAACTAAATGAGGTAATATGCAGCACAGTGCTAGGCTTAATAACATGTTTGCTACTGTAAATTTTATACAATTCACACTCTGGAATAACCCATTGGAGTTGATTTTTACATAAAATATCTTTCAGCTGGGTGAGAACATTAATTTTTCTTTGCAAGAGTTTGGGGGCTTATTGCAGGGCCATCTGTTTTGAAAGAGGTGTAACACTGCATTATTGCTGTTGGTGTTATGTTGCCCCCTGCTTGTGGATAATAGGGAAAAGTAAAAAGGTATTAATTTGTTAACATTCCTCTTCTAGATGAGGGGTTGTACAAATTATGTTGCGAGTATTAACTTCTGTTGGCATGCACACCAGCGTATGTTGTTAGTGACATCGTATGAAAGTTTTTTTTTTCAGAACAAAGTGGTTAGATTCACATTAATTTTCTTTTTAATAATTAATTTGGTTTGTGTTTGATTTATAGTGTCTTAGCCAGAATTTTTATGATTAAAAAAGTGAAGAATATTACATGGTAAAACTATTTTGAAATAGAAATTGACTATATATAATATGTGTATGTATATATATATATATATATATATATATATATATGCTTTTCTGAAGCAGGCAGTTTCTTCAATTTTTAGTTTATAAAACTTTGGTTACTAAAAGATGATAGTGTATTTCATTCTGTTGGTCTGCTATTTACGTGGTTGTAATAAAATATTTGTGAAAATATTAGAATATAACCTATTGTTCTTTTCTAGCAATACTCTGACTTGACAGATTAAAAATATTGTAATAAAAACATTAAGCATCTAGATCAGTGGTAGCCAGAAAAGTGCCGTGAGACTTCCTCTGTCATCAGATTCTAGTATCATCAGCTGAGGGTAACTACGTTTCTTTTTTAGTTTTGAAGTAAAGTAAATCTGAGAGTTAATACCATCTCATCTAAATATTTTTTAACATTTATCTCTAAAAGTTAAATTTCTCTTTTAAAAATCCCCAATTAGTATCATAATTTTCTTTAAATCCTTAAAATATATTTCACCCTTTGCTTTGCATCAGGGTCTCCCCGGGTAGTTTAGGTGGGCTTGAACTCACTATGTAGCTCAGGCTGGCCTCAAACCTGTGGCAGTCCTCCAGCCTCTGCCTCCTAGGTGCTGGGATTACAGGCATACACAGTTATGCTCAGTTATTGTGACTATTTCTAATTAAAGAAGCATGCGTGTATATTTAAATATTGTTTAAAGTTGTAAGAACCCTATTCGAATGACTGCTTGCTGCAAGTCTACTTTCTTCAGTCAGACACTTACAAGCTGAGTGGCCTCCCCGCCGAGATTTATTTCCTGTAGTCCCCATGGCATTCCTATAGCATTATCTCTTCATTGTTTTGCTCAAGTCATATTCACATTTTTGTCACTTTGAATGTGTGCTTTTCTTCGGAAATGTTTACCATTTCTTTTTAGCAGTCTAAATCTTAATTGCTCTTCAGGGCTAACTTCTCAGTTTATAATTACCTTTTATTGAACTTTTATCAATCCTAAAACCTAAGTCTTTCTGTTCTTTAATGCATAATTTTAAAACAATAAGTTTATTATTTATTGGACAATATAACTGCTGAAATAACTATAAACTCATGAACTCAGAGACTATGTATTTTTCTTTATATCCTTTGTGATAGCTACGAAAATCCTGTGTATACAATCCCACCTCAGTTATTGTTAACAGATTGGATAATTGACATACTTTTTGAAATCTGTCATTACCAAGACAAATGGTTAGGGAACGCGGTTATTTAGAGATGTTGTCAAGTATACATAATGGCAGGATTTAAAAACATTAACTGCTTTTTGTGAATGGAAGTGAGTTGGTTTACCTACAGTTTCAGATCTGGTAGAACATTGGTGGTATTATCCTTCTCGTTTTTGTTATGTACACATTAAAGAA
>PVLD010000484.1:22746-104633 GCA_004027595.1 Dinomys branickii
CTCCCTTCCTTCCCCTCCCCCTCCCCTCCCCCCTTCTCTTCTTTTTCCTCTTCTCTCCCTCCCGCCTTTCTTCCAGTGTTAAAGATTGAATTTAGGACCTCATGTACACTAGGCCAGTGCCCCACCACTGAGCTACATTTCCAGCCTGCCTCTTGTATTTTTCTGAACCTTAATACAAATAGCCCCCCTTCCCCATTTTAAAGAAAAGGTAAGATAAAATAGTTACTGTCCCTTGCAGAGAAAGTGGAACTTATGTAACAAACTGCTAGGTACACAGCTAAGACAAGAGTGGGTTTTAAAGAAAACTTCCCTTTGAGAAACAAAACAGCTTGTCTTTATAACCTGATATGACAGAGTAAAGATGCTAGATATATGCCTATCTTACCTTTCACATTCACAAAAGAGTGTATTTCCCTCTTGGGGTATTCATACTCAGTGTAGCATAATGCTGAAAGTATGGGCTATGAAGTCAGATGACCTGGCTTCATAATTCCACTTCCTCAGGTACTAGATTTGGAGGAAGCACCTCTGGACCTCAGTTGTCTGTCTAAAGAGAATCATAGGAGTGTCTATTTCATGGAACTCTTGTAGAAGGACTGCGGCTATGTATATAATTCCCATAATGCTTGGCGTATAGCAGCTATCAAATGAGGTCATAGTTTTTGAGTCCAGTGATAAAGCTGGGCACAGTAGAGCAAGCCTGTCATTCCAGTATTCTGGGAGGTTGAGGCAGGGGGATTGCAAGGAGCCCAGCCTGGGCAATTCAGGTGAGAGCCCTATATGCAAGTAACAGTAACAAACCAAAGGCCAGGAAGTGTCTCATTTGGAAGCCCCTGTGTTCCATTACCAGCATCAAGGAGAAAAAATATTTAAATCTGATGCTATGTTCACACCTTTTGGAGAAAATGTTATTTCACATTATAAATTGAAGCTGTTCCTCACGGTATTAAGTGCCTCTCATCTTCCACTGTCTCCTGGGCTGTGCTTTGGGAACACGTTTCTGGAGACGCATAGACAGTGGGCAGCGTGGTTTCGTTTCACTAGTGCTGGGCGGATAAAATGCTCTTCAGCACTTTTACAAAGATAAAACAGGATTAAGACGCATTAAGCGCTGGCACTCCTCAGGGAGAGCAGAAAGGTAGGGGCGTCACAAAGGTTAAGTTTGAGAGGAGCTAAGAGCGCGGTAAGAGGACCCAGAAGGTAGGACAGGGGGTTGTTGCTAGGCTGCTGTCCCAGTTCCTGCTCCTGCTCCTGTTAGCTTGGGGCAGGTGCAGTGTCTTTGCTGATGGCAGGAGTGAGTGGCTCAGTCCGTTTTTAGTACCCAGTGGCAAACCGTCTCCTTCCCTGCCTTTGGCAGCAGTGGTCTGTCCACCACAGAAAAATAGGAGTCGTGAGCGATTGCCTCAAATGGCTGTATCTCAAGTGATGACTCCGAATGCAGGAATTTTTTTTTTATTTTATGGAGAAAAGGTAAAACAAAATTTCATAACAACATAATAGTAGAATAACAATAGTTAACACGTTACATGTTGTTATCTTTAAAGCAGTTGCTCAGGGCATAACCATTATCCACATCAGCACAAACCTTCCTTTTCTGTGAACCAAGAGATGCTAACAGTATAACTGACTTGCATTTTTCCCTTTCCCTTACTGTCTTTCCCCTTTCACACATCCTAGTTTCATTTTTCTTTTGAACAATTTCATGCCACATCACAATATCTATTGTACATTTTAGAACTTATTTACTCTTTCAGTTTCTCACATCAGAGAGACAATATGTTGTTTACTCATGTGAGTCTGATTTATTTCATTTATGAGTGTGGTCTCAAGTTGTGTCCATTTACCTATAAAAGTCTCTGGTTTATCCTTCTTTATGGTTGAGTAGTACTCCATTGTAAAAAATACCACATCTTTTTTATCCAAGGAGTTTTTTAAATACAATAATTTAGTACATACTCATTCTGAGAAATAGGAGATTGTTTTATTGAATTTTTTTTTCCTGTAGTAGAGAAGTATTCTTGATAAAGGTCAAATAGTAGAAAAGTATTATACCTGCATTTAAAAGAAGTAGAGTTACAAGATTATGAAAGTATTGTAGAATGGGTTAAAATTTTAAAAATTTTTGTAGTGATATTTTCATTGTAATTTTTTTTTGAGATAGGGTCTTGCTATGTAGTTAGGTTGGCCTTGAGCTCAGTGTGTAGCCCAGGGTGGTCTCAAACTCACGGTTATCCTCCTGTCTGTGTCTCTGCCTCCTGAGTGCTGGGATTACAGTGTGTGCCACCATGCCTGGATCATCGTAATTTTAAAAACCCCCAAAATATTTCGTTTAATTTGGCAGTCAACTGCTGAACCTTGTAAAAAGTCAATTATGGCCTCATCAGTATGGATCACAAAGAATAGAAATATAACAACTCTTATGATTTTTATCCTAATGTGGTGTGTGTTTGTTACATTTTTCTTTCATATAGGAATGCAAATGTCTTAATTTCTTAGATTCCAGTGTAATTAGGTGTTAGAATTATTTAAGTATGTGATTTATACACCTGAATACATTGAGCAATGAGTTAAAACTAAACTTAAATTATCAATTTTAAATTATTAAACCTAAATGTAAATTATTTGGAATACACTTGGTAATTATTTTTACAGCATATCATTAATTTTTATTGAAATACTAAGTGCAATTACTGTGGTACATGATGTTACTGTGAATGTGCAAGAATAAAAAAGGTTAAAAGACTCCTCATTGTCTAAAATGAGCATACTTGTTTACCTGAAAGTATCACAGCTATGTTACTTTCCTTTATGAAACTGAGACTTGTTTTATGAGTGTGTAGATGGGAGCCTGCTGGTCTGTGTTCAGGCTAGTTTCCCCATTTGGGGTTGTGTGTGTGTGTGTGTGTGTGTGTGTGTGTGTGTGTGTGTGTGTGTGTCCCTGATATTGTTAACAGGTGTTAGGACTGTTCTCTTTGGAGACTGAGGTGGTGGTAATAGTTGGGGATTGGGAATAACACGTTTCCCCTTTAGCTTCTCCTTTCTGAAGCTGTACCAGCCCATTAACTAGCAAAGTTGCCTTTTCTTTCCTGACACCCGGATTTTGATTGTTACTATGCTGGACATTACTCAGGGTAACTTCTGGCGAGTATGTAGAAAAATTCCTCATTTCCGGGAAAGCTTGTGGACATTTTGGGGGCGCACCTCCTGTGAGACTGGGAACATAAAAGACAAACCGGACGGCAGTGTGATTTCCACTCTCTGCTCCTGCTGAGGCGGCCAGGCTTCTTTGTTTTGGCTTTACTGGCCGCTTTGCTTAGACTAGTGGTGGCGAATGCAGTAGCCTGTTCACGGTCACTGAAAGCTCTAAAAGGTTCGCCGTTACTGGCCCAGACTCTGGGAAGAAAGTTGGGTCTGCAGAAGTAGTAAGTAGGTATAAACAGTGCCTCTAGAAGAAGAAACTGTTTTACTGTAGCTTAACGATATTTTTATTAACCTGGGTTAATAAACTTTTAACATATTCCATTTTTCATCTACAGAATTAAAAATAATTTATCAAAAATACAAGTGACACATTTTTATTTCTTACAGGAATTTTTTATATATTGGGTACATTTCACATTTTATCCTTTTATTCATAGTTGTACATAATGTTTTCTGATAAAATGAGCTCATATGGTTTTAAATTTTTTCACTAACCAGTATAGTTTTAATAAGCAATGTAAAAGTATTTAACTAGCTATATTAATGTAAATTTATGTAAAAGCACCAGCAACAGAAGGTTCTAATTAACACAAATATTTTTTTCAGTATGATAATTAAAATACTTATTCAACCCAGTCATGGTGGTACACACCTGTAATCCTAGCATTCTGGGAGGCTGAGGCAGAGTAATCCCGAATTTGAGCCTAGCCTTGCAGTTCAGTGACTAAGGCCCTGTCACAGATAAAGAGTGAAAAAGGACCGGAGATGCAGCTCTGATGGAGGCCTTGTGCGCAGCCCCAGGAATCCCACACATGAAAAGCATCCCTTAATGCTCTTCATGACTTTAAATAGAAAGGTGCTCCTTTATTTCTCTCTCAACACCTGTCATGTGTTACTTAGGAAAATATTTTGGCATATAAGTATATTGTCACACTTAGACTATGTGTTCTTCCTAGAGAAAATTATGAATTGGACAAAACAAACTACATTTCACATCTTTGATTTTTCTTAGTTGTGCTAAAATATTTAATTTGCTGTCTTAACTATTTTTAAGTATAGAGTTCAGTAGTGTTGAATATACCTACATTATTGTGCAGGATATTTTGAGAGCTGTTTCATTTTGGAAAACAAACTATATACCTATTAAACGCTAATTCTTGTATCCCCCCCCCCAGGCCTTGTTAGCCACCTTTTTATTTTCTATGATTTTGACCACTTTGCTTTGTATGAGTATCGAGTGGAAGTTAAATACTTTGTATGGAATTGTAGGGAGTTTGTCCTTTGTCAGTGACTTATTTTACATTGCATAAAGTCCTTGAGGTTCACCAGTGGCACATGGGAAGATTTCCTCTTTAAGGCTGTGTAATATTTCATTTTGGTATATACCACATTGGCTTAATCTGTTCATCCATCTGCGGACATTGGGTTGCTTCTGCCTCTCGACTATTGTGAATGATACTGTGATAAACATGAGTGTGCGTTCTGTTTTGTGCTTTTTAGATACATACCCAAAAGAATTGCTGGATTGTATGGTGACCCTGTTTTCAGGCTTTTGGAACAATCTGCATGTTGTTTTCATAATGGCTGCTGCATTTTATGCTACCAGCGCTGTGCTGGGTTTCAGCTCCTCTGCCTCCTCGCTTATGTTGGGTGTTTTCTGGGGGCTGCCTTACCAGGTATGGGGTGGTGCCTTGCTGTGGCTGTGCTTTGCATTTCTCGTTTAATGATGTTCAGTCTCTCTTCACTTTTTGGCCATTTGTATATCCTGTTTGGAGAACTGTGTGAAGTCCTTTGCCCACTTTTAAACCTGTTATTCTCTTGTTGAATGATAGAAGTTCTTATCCTGGAGCTCCACCCCTTGTGTGATTGCTGTTTGGCTCCCCAGACCACAGCAAAGAGGGTCTGAGGGTTCCTAGTCCCACTGTTTCTGTTCCTAGTTTAATGTGCTGTTGAATTGGATTTGCTGGTATTTTCTTGAGGATTTTTTTTTTCTTCCTAAAGAGTTTGAGGAGGGCTGGTGGTGTTAGTTCTACTTCTACCTTAAATATTTGGTAGAATTGTTAATCTAGGTAAGCCATGTGGTCCCGGTCTTTTCTTTGTTGGAAGGTTTTGATTATCGTTTTCTTCTCCTTGTAGATCCATTTTGATTTTTTATTTCTTTATAACTCAATCTTGATTGATTTATTTTTCTAGGAATTTATCTATTCTAGTTTACCCAATCTATTGTGTTATAATAGTTGATACTAGTGTCGTGTAACACCTTTTATTTATTTATTTATTTATTGGGTTTTTTTTGAGACAGTCGTCTCTTGTGTAGTTCAGGTTGCCCTTGACTTTGCTTTGTAACCCAAGCTGGCCCTCAGTGACCAACTCAGTGACCCTCCTGCCTCTGCCTCCTGAATGCTGGGATTACAGGTGTGTGCCACACCCCTGACTTAATCCGTTTTACTTCTACTACCAAATGTGATGCTCCCTCATATGTTTTTATTTTAGTTGAGCTTATTTATTTTGTGTAGGTAAAAAGGTTCATCAGTGTTACTGATTTTTAGAAATACCAGCTCTTGTTTTCATTGGCTTCTACTTTCCCTTTCATTTATCTGTGCTATAATTTTGATTCCTTCCTTCTGCTAATTTTGGGTTTTTCTAGCTCACTGAAGTGTAAAGTTGTTGGTTTGAGTTTTTTTTTTGTTTTTGTTTTTGTTTTTGGCCCTTTTGAGATAGGGTCTCGCTGTGCAGTTCAGGCTGGCCTTGAGCTCATTCTGTAGCCCAGGCTGACCTTGAACTTGCAAGGATCCTCCTGCCTCAGCCTCCCGAGTGCTGAGATTTCAGGTGTGCGCCACCACATCTGGAGACTTGTTCATTTTTTTAATTTGAAAAGTGAGACTACTTTAGCTGCATCCTATAATTTGGGCATGTTGTGTTTTGTTTTCATTTGTTTGCTGTATATTTTCTAGATTTCCTTGTGATTCCTTTATTGATTATATTGGTGCTGTTTTAATTTATATAGCACCTATTTGTAACGTTTTAAACTTTTGATTGCTAGTTTTATTACATCATAAGAAGATATTTTGTATTTTATTCTTGAATTGATGAGACTTAACTTTGTGTCCTAACGTACAGTCTGTGATAGAGAACGTTACTTGTGTGTTTGAGAGGAGTATGTGTGTCTTCCGCTACTGGAGTATTCTGTGTCTGACAAGCCCTGTGGGTCTGTAGTGTTGTTCACGTCCTCTGTTCCTGTATTGATCTTCTGCCTTGTGGTTCAGTTCATAACTGAGAGCGGGATATTGGAGTTTTCTCACTCTTATTGTGCTGCTGCCTGTTAATCCCTTTAATTCTGTCACTGTTTTGTAAGTGTGAGTGCTCTAAGGTTAGCTACATGCATATTTTCCCGTGAATAGTCTCTTTCGTGGTGGTTTTTTTCATAGTTTTTTGTATAATGATAAGTACAGCTATCCCTACTCTCCTCAAGGTTAATATGTGTATGGAGTATCATGGAGTATCTCTTTTTATCCTTTCACCTGAACATGTTCTTAGATTGACAGCGAGTGACAGCGAGTCTCTTACACACAGTATATAGTTGTATCTTTTTTTATTCAGTTGGCCAATATATGTCTCTGTTTTTGTACTGGAGACCCTGAGCTCTCTCTCCCACATTTGTATTTGAGACAGGCTCGTGCTAAGTTGCCCAGATGAGGCTCACACTTGATGTCCTCTTGCCTCAGTCTTCATAGTGCTGAGATGACAGGTGTATATCACTATGCCTTGTTGTCTTTTAACTGGGGCATTGAAACCATTACCATTTAAAGTAATTGATTACTAATATGAAAAGACTTACTATTGCCATTTCAAAATGATTTTCTGTATGTTTTATAGCCTTTTTGTGTATGTTTCCACCCTTGCTATCTTTTTGTTTCATATTTTTGTGTTTTTTGGGAGGCGAGGATTCCAGAAATCAAACTCGGGACCTTGTGCTTGCCAGGCAGGCACTGTGCTGCTGAGCTATCTCCCTGGCCCCTAGTTTGTTGTTTTGGTGGTTCTGAAGATTGAGTCCTGAGCTATATGTACTTTGTGGTTACCACTGCAGTTATATAAAATACCTCAAAAGGATAAGAATAAATTTTAATTTAATAAGAACCTTTTATAACAAAAAGGCATAAACGTTCTATACCTTCATACTTCTGCAGTCCTCCATTTTGTAATGCACAAATTACCTCTTTGTATGTATCATTCAATACAGATTTATGTAGTTTTTATTCTTTGTTTTAAAAATTTAACAGTGATCTGTGGCTGGAAATGTTAGCAGATGTCTATAATCCTAGCTACTTGTAGGCTGAAGCAAGAGAACTGCCCAAGTTTGAGGCAGTCTAAGCAATTTGGTAAGACACTGTCTAAAATAAAGTAAAATAAAAATGGGCTAGGGATGTAGTGCAGTGATAGAGTACATGCCTAGCATATGTGAGACTGTGGATTCAGTCCCCAGAACTGGAAAAGGAAGGGTTATCTGTGCACCATTACTAGTGTAGAAGATTCTATATTTGCCAGTATGTTTGCCATTACTGGGAAATTTTATATTTTTGCCCGTTTTTTTTTCTGTTGATATTTTCTGTGCTTTTGCTTTAACTTGAAAGACTCCACATTTCTTGGTGGGCACACCTAGTGGTGGTAAATTCCCTTAGCTTTTTCACTGAAGAAATCTTACTTTTTCTTTCATTTTTGAAGAGTAATTTTTAACATAGTATTCTTGGTTAATAGTTTTTGTCTTTCAACACTTTGAATATATTGAATCACTCCCTTTTAGCGTGGAAGGTTTCTGTTCAGTAATTAGCTGATAATCTAGTAGGAGCTTTTTGTGCATGATTATTTGCTTTTTTATTTCTACTTTCTGTATTTTCTGAGGTTTGACAGTTTGATTATGATGCATCTCAATAACGATCTCTTTAGACTTACAATTATTTAAATGTTTGAGCTTCTAGAATTTGTACGCAGTATTTCTAATCTCCCATTTGGAATGTTGTCAGCCATTAGCTTTGTAAATTGGCTCTTCACTCGTTTCTTTCTTTCAAGCTTCCACAATCTGTGCGCTGTTGGGGGCCCACAAGTCCTTTAGACTTTCTTCATTCTTTTCCCTCTGTTTTCCTCTGCTGTTGAAATTCCTATGTTCACATGTTCTGACTTTTCTTTTACCGGGTCAGTCCTTCTGTTGAGTCCTCTTTTCAACTTGGTTATTGTGTTCTTTAGTTTCAGAAATAATATTACTGATTTTTGTTATCTGTTTAGTTTCTTGATATCTTTATAATAGTTATGTTGGATTTTTTTCCCTGGTAATTCATATATATTTAGGGTCATTTTTTCGAGATTTAATTTGTTTCTTTGGAAAAGTGATCATTTCCTTATGTCTTGTTATTTTCTTTGGGGATGTTGGCATTTAAAAGCTTAGCTACGTTTCCAAGCATTGCTGTCTGCGTTCCTCTAGGTAGGACTTTTCCATCTTGCTAGTCTAGCTAGAGAATCCAGAAACACTGCAAACTTTTTCTGAGTATGTGTCCTTTCTGGCCTTGTGCATCAAACTTCTTAGTCCAAGAGATTTGCCTGTATCTGTTAGGAGCGTTGCTTCGTGTCTGGCAGACTGTCCTGTTTCACATGCTATCCTAAGCCACGGAACCGGAGCTCCATCTAGTGTGTATCTCTGGTACTGCAATAGAATTTGGATTGATTCCAAATTCTATTGATTCTCTTTGTTCTTGATAATCCCCAGTCTAGCATCCTCTTCCTGTCAGCACTTAGATTCAGGCAAGAAAGAAACTAGTTTTCTGGTTAGCACTCCTCCTACTTTTTCACTGGAACTACATTCTACTTTCTTACTCCCTGGGAGAAGCTGGAAGGTGGGCGTTTCCTCCCAGGGGCTCCTTGCTGCGGGATGTGGAGGTGGGGTGGGGAGCTGGACTTTGATGTGACTTTGTGTGCACCAGGGCTGTAGGGCCTGTTAAATATTTCTGTATTTCTCTCAATATGTAATTCAGACATTATTCAGTCCCCGCCCCCCCCCCCCCCCCCCCCCCCCCCCGCCCCAAGTGGAGAAGGAAGGTCCAGGGTTTCCTATTCCGCTATCTTGAAGATATTATACACATGGTTTCTGTTTTTGATATCCTCTTAAAAAGAATGACTTTTGAATTTGGTATCAGTCTGGTAGGTCCAGGCCAAAGAATTGCTTTTTATCATAGAGGCATTTAAGAACACAGGTAGGGAGGAAGGAGCGGCGGTTCTTTGTGTGGAGGAAGCGGGCAAAGCAGTAAATGTTTGCAAAATGAATGAGGTAGGGCTGTATTCTGTTTCCATCTGCATGTGCTACTTAGTTCAGTGTAACTCAGCAGGGTCAAAAGCAGGAGTTCAAATTAGTTAGATGTGTCTGGTTAATACTGACATTATTTTCTTTGCATTGAAATGGAGTTTGTTTTAGAAGAGGTGGCCTGGATAGGAAAGCTTTTACTTCTGTATCTGTTATGTTAAATTTGTTTCTACAAATTAATTTGCTATTTAAATAATTAAAAGAAGAAACATGGTTAACATTTAGTATTATGTATTTTACAAATAAAATTTATACTTCTGACTAGCTAGTTCATTTTCTAACCCTTGACAGAAATAAAATATGAAAACTTTATGAAACAAGTACTGGCTTTTGTCCAAAGATATTTTTTAATTGACTCAACAATATTAATGGGTAAAGGAATAAATGAAAGAATATATAAGAACATATAACTAGTAAAGCTATATTACTCTTTATTTTGAAACATTGTCTCTAGTTTTCTACAGAATTTCTGACATTGGGAAATTATAATTAATGTTTAAATTGGGTTTGTATGTTACTATTCTTTGGCTTGGAATATTTGAAGGTTATGTGTTTGATTTTTAAACATAACATTTCAAAAAAAGAACTTTAAAGTTGGTGTGTTTATATCTAGGGTCTGAATTTTATTTTGTACTGCTTTATTTAAGTGCAGAAAATCTATCTTTTACTGTTTGTCTTTTATTTCTGCTATAGTTTCAATGCCTGTGGAGAGGTTTCTGTTCTGTTTGTCTTTTTAGTTATTTTTTGACTCTGAAAAATGGGCCGCGTAATACCCTTCTTTTGAATGGGATGTCATAGTTACCAGCCTCAGGGAATTCCAGGCAAAGTATTTCTCTGATGCTATTAAGAAGACAGGGAAATATTCAGCCTTGGGAATTTGATCTGGGGTCCTCATCTGCAGTAGGAGTGGTTAGCATTTGGATCACTGACCTCTGGTTCCTTCGAACTGGCAGAGAAAATACAGTTGGAAGATGCTTTCAGAACTGATACTGGCATAACCCACATGTGTGTAGAATTTGAAGATTTTATAAGCCATGCTATTTTCGGCCATATCAGTGGTGGTTAACTACACAGGTTACCATTTTATGTAAGTTATTGTTGGGTACCCTAACTGTCTCCAGTAGCTTAGCCTGTTGAGATGGGGCTGTAAGTCATGTGTCTTGCTGCAGGGCAACTCTGAACAACCTGAGCGGTATATATGTGACTGACCCATCTAACAGCACGGTACAGTCCTGTCATGTGGTGCAAGCCCGCTTATGAAACAGTCGCACATATCACACCAGTGGGTCAAGCTGGTAGGAACACATAGTGGCAGGGAAACTGCTATCTGGAAACTTTGAGACCCTGCATTAAGTCATTGAGATTGCGAAGCCTGATCAGAACAGGCATTCATTGGGAAGTTTAAGGAACAGAAAGTGAACTTGATATATTAATACAACATTAGGGAATGCTTGTATTCTGTATCGAATACATGGAAGCCGTTCTAGTGATTCTGGTCCCTGTGTATATTCACAGTTGGATGCAGAACTACAGCTTTGTATTCTGAAAGAACTAGACTGTGAGTGGATAGACCTGTGTTCTTTAGGAATTAGATATCAGTGAGTCTAAAGATAATTTTTTCCCCACAAAAAGAACTCATGTAATGTGTCCATACACAATTTAGTTTACCCCTTGGTAGGTTATTTAAATTTGATTTTTTGGTTAATTTTAGACTCTTTTTGATCAGAACAATGCTATGAAAAAAGAAGAGTTAGAAACTGCACACAAAAATGATGCTTCAAAGAAGATGTCTGTTGAGAGAGTGTATCAGAAGAAGACACAACTTGAACACATTCTCCTTCGTCCTGATACATACATTGGGTCAGTGGAGCCACTGACACAGGTAATTATTTAATAACATTGGTTGAAATTAGGAGATAGATTTAGTCTTAAATGTACTTGAAATTATTGTGATGCTATGTTTCGTAAGTTATAATTTCATGCCTGTGATCATGAATAAACAAGGGGGAGAAATCTGGAAGAAGCATAAATGTCTTCATTTTATTCTGAAGGTAAAAACTGTCAGAAATATAGAGTGAAATGGTACCATCTGGACTTTTTTCAAGGTTCATGCTGTGGATTATTTTAATGTTAGTACTTCCTAGGATTTATACATACTCACTAATAATGCTTACTTTTGATTTGGCATATATATATATATATATATATATATATATATATATAGTTTGAGTCTAACAATTTTGGGAAGCAGAGACTGTTATCTCTTTTCTTGTGGTTTTTTTTTTTTTTTTTTTTTGCTAAAAGAGAAGCTTCAGTATATTTAACTTGCCAGTTCTCTCAGCTAGCAAGCACTGAGATTTGAAGCTAGGTTTCTATGAGTCCACAGTCATACTTTGTTCATATTATTTTACTTTCTATTACTTACGTTATAGGAATATATAAAGCATGATGTAAAAGTGTAAACCAAAGATGTTTTTGTATTTTTCTATTTTTTTCTAGGTACTGTTTTTAATAACTTTTGGTGCCTTATTAAAAGAGGATAGGGAAATCTTAGGAATTTGATTTGCTATAGGAGTGGTTAGTTAGGATCACTAATCTGCATTTTTTTGAAACTGGCAGAAAACTGAAACCACAGGTTTGTCTTTGTTTTAATTGCAGTTATTTTTGGTGTTGGGATTAAACCCAGGGGCCTTGTGTGCTGTCTTGAGCTCTACCCCGAGCTACATCCCTGGCCCTTGGTGTATGAATAAGGATAGGACTAGACAAAATGACAGCATCTCACTTCTAAGATTATTTAAATCCAATGTGAATGGTAAAATTTATTATAGCTGAAGTGGTACATATTCTACTTTAGAGGTCTAACTGGGTAGAGTAAAATTGAAGGATTTATGAGTAAAAAAGTTTTTGAATTTTTCTCTCTACAGTTGATGTGGGTATATGATGAAGATGTAGGAATGAATTGTAGAGAGGTTACCTTTGTTCCAGGTTTATACAAGATCTTTGATGAAATTTTGGGTAAGTACTTGCTTAGGATGTGATGCATCTGTTTCTATTAATGTCATTTTAATGTCTTTGTATTTATAGACTTACAGTATAAATTTTAAAGGTACATTTCTAGCTTTTATGGTGAACTAGTCTTCAGAAAATTTGCAATGCTAGCTGTAATATTTTCATATCTCTGTGCTTCATATCTTTATGTTTCAGTTTGTTTATCTGTAGAATGAATGTGTTGTACCCGAGCCCTAAGTTGGTCTGTATGTGTGGTCTTCTGGGGTTTGCTTGTACCACGGCTACTTGAGTGGGGGTGGCCTGATCCTGGCAGATTCTGTGAGTTGGATGTGAGAAAGTGAATTGTGTTTTTCACCACAAACAGGTATTTTTGTTGGGGATTTAGTAGCCATTGTTGTAAATGATATTTGTCCTTTCCAAGTCAAATGAGGTATTAATGCCAGATTGACTCCTAGGGAGTGGTTCCTAGGGAAAGTTTGTACTTCAGAAATATTTTTAACCTTGGACTTTATTCTCTGTTGTTCCACCTCATTGGTGAACCCTGAGGTTTCTTAGACTCTTAGGTTGTATGGATCTGAGCTTCTTCCTGTTGGTCCCTGAGAAAAAGACAGTAGAGTAAAACTGATTACATAGTGTTCTTTCCCACTTGCTTCCCAAGTAATTACTTCAGGGTTATCAGGCAGTGTTTGTCAGGAACATGTTCATTTCTTCTGTGATTGAAATTTGGCTTGACAGCTAGTTTATAGTCATTCTTGAGGCAGTAGTAAATGGAGGCAGGAATGTTTTTGTGATCAACTTTAGTACATATGGTTCAGCATTTTGATTCCTAATGGTGTTAAAGACTTTAATTCAAGAATAACTGGTTGATTTCAATTGAAGTGACATAAAGTCACTAATATATTGAAGGAGATTAAGGGTACGTGTTTGTTCCCAAGTTAAAATATAATTAAACCAAATTTTTACATTAGACTTGAACCAAGGGGTTAAGTGCAGTTCTTCTTCTTCTTTGTGTTTTTGGTGCCAGGGGTCGAACTCATGCTGGGCAGATGCTCAGCCACTGAGCTGCGGCACTGGCCCTTACTCGTTTTTATATGCCATTAAATATCCTCCCCTTTTTTGTGGTGAAAAACATGAATGTAATTTGGTATGATATAAAATTTAGGAATTTTATTTAGAAAGTAAGATTTTTTTTAGAAATTAGAAGCAATTTGCATTAACCAGTACTGTATGTACATGTTTGTATTAGTGATGCAGTACAGTTGTGTCTGTATATTTGTGTTGTGATTGTATATTTTATTACTCATTGGGATATTTAATTTTGTAGTTAATGCAGCTGACAATAAGCAGAGGGACAAGAATATGACCTGTATTAAGGTTTCTATTGATCCGTAAGTATATTTCAAGTTCAAATTTTTAGCTAAGTTTTTTTTTCATCAGGTAATCTCCAACTTATGAATACTTCTCAAATGTATAATGTATGTGGTTAATACTTCATTGTTTTCCTGTTGCTTCAGATTTGTTTTTGCCCTTCTTTTCCATCATTTTGTAACTTTTCCCCAAAAACTACTTCCTTTTAGGAGCTACTTGAGACCATCTTTCTTTGATGCTGTTGATGCCGTTTTAGCGGCTAGGGTATAGTCACTGTGTCTCTTTACCTTCAGGAGTTAAGACTAAGGGGTATTAGAGTTGTTCTGTGTATGTTATGAGTTAAATTTATTTGTGGTGATTGTCCTTTGGACTTTACCATTTATGACATAGTTCAGTAAATTATATATTCTTGGCATTATAGGATATATACCAGGTGTTTAGCTAATTAGATTTCAGTGTTTTTTAAAAAATCAACGTATGTATAAGGATAACAATGAGATAGAATTATAACTAAATTTATTTGGTTCTTAATGGCAATCAGATATAAAGTTCTTTTTTAAAATTATTCTTTACATCTTTTTAATTCTCTGCTAGAAAATTATTTGGACATAGAACAAAAATTCTTAGCTATTCTAAAGAAAAAAGGATAGAAAGATACATTTTCACCTGTATTTTCTTAATTTTTTTTTTGTTTATAAAGCACTGGTGAAAAGTTATTGAGCCTTTTCTTTCTCTGGATTTCACATGTATTTAAAACTTGTACTAGGCAAGCATTTTGTGAAAATTGCAGATTCTTTTTTTAATTTTAACTAACACTTTGACTTTACTGAATTTTTTCTCATAAACTTTTTTTTTTACTACATAAACCATGGTGTTGTTAGTGTTGTGTCTTAAAATGAATTGTATTTCAGAATTATAATTTTTGTGTAACTTATATTTCTAATTTCAGATGGTATTTTAAAGCAGAATTCAAATGGGAAAATGTGCTTCATTCAGTTGACCTCAGTTTTTGTGCTTTTTTTTCTCTACTGTCTTTTCACTTTTGTTCAGTGTTTCTGTATAGCAGTTTTTTTTCCTTGTGCATGTGTGCACGTAAATATCTTGTGTGAAGAAGAGGTTAAATTTTAATAGCTATGCAGTTCAGGTTAGCTCTTCTTTTTCTGACTCCATAGTATTCTTTGATATAGGTATAAAATAGGAGTAAAGTCATTATAAAAGATATATAAATAGATTAGCAAGGTATGCCATGAAAAATTTGGGTAAGTCTTCTAGAAGTTAGAATTTGGAGCAACATTTTACAGGGTGTTGAAAATTCATGAAGTAATATAAGGTCATGGTCACCATTGAAACAGTTTATTTGCTGCCATTTAAGTAAAACCAACAGACCTGGGGGGGGGTGCAGTTCAGTGGTCAAGAAAGTACTTGTGGCCTTGAGGCCCTGGGTTCAGTTCTTCACACAAGAACTAAGCACACATATATGGGAAGCATGTTTCAGCAGAGTTCTGTTTTATTAGCTTAAGTATTCTCTTTGAAGCTAGCTTTCAAGTAATAACACACGTTTATGGGTATGTGTGTGTGGAGATATATATATATATATATCTCCACACACACATATATATATTTAATGGATAGGATCACAACATATACACTTATAGCTGTTGTATTATGAACACTTCTTTTCTTAACATAGATCCTCATGTATTGATATTTTAATTCCTTTTAGCTATCTTCTAGTACTAGTACTTTGTTATATTAATGATAATAAATTATTACGACAATAATTAAACCTGTTTAATCTTCAGTTGATGGGTATTGGATGTATTGATTGTTTTCAATGTTTCTTTTTAGTTTTAAGTATTTTTGAAACCTTGTAGCCTATTCAAAATAGTATTTTTCCTATTTCTGTAAAGATTATTTCTTTGGAGATTATTAATGGAGCAAAGAATACAGTTATAGAATGTGGAATACAATTATAGAGGTTACAGAAAAAAATACTAGATCTAGGAAGTGATATAGATTGAGATTTTTTAATGAAGGTGACTATAATGGAAAGTCTCCCTTTTATATTCACATAGACTAACTGGATGTCAGAGCTGTCAAGCTTTGTATAATTGAAACTATGATGGAGATAATTGTTATCTTGATTATAGTAGAATGTATTCTAAACAGGATAAAACTTTTTTCACAAATATGTTGCCTTGTGTTTCAATTTGAGACTTTTAAAATCTGTACTTTTCCATTTCTTGATTTTATTTCCTTTATAGAAGATAAGTACTTAATAAATTACAGATCAGCTCAAACTCAGTATCTGGAAGTCTAAAAAGTAATAGAAGTAATGAATGGCCTTTGTTTCTAAGGTCAACTGTGTTTACCTTCAGAGTTAAGACGCACATTTCAGTGGGCAATTTGAAATGGCTGTGTGTTTAAATGTTGAGCTGTATATTCTTAAGAGACTATTTATCTCCTTATGAGGAAACCTAACTCTCTCATGAAGTCCCTAGTAAGTTGTTGAGGTTTTTTTAGCCTCAGTATAAAGATCAGAAAGTATTATTAAAAACTTAGGGAAAACTAAAGTCATAAGCTAATCTTTGAAGCTTGAATGAAATTAGAGTAGAGAAAAGAAGGAAAAACACATTATAAACAAGGAAAAGACCCATGAACAAAGAAATGAAAGACTTAGGAATGAACATGGACAAGCAATAAAACTGACCTGAGGGAAAATTTGTTTGTTGGGCGGGGCAGTAAGAGAAATGAAAAGGTGGTTGCTGGTTTGCGGGAGGGATGATGATGTGTTATAAGTTTTAACTTTGATTTAATTATCCCATAAATCTTTGATTTTCATTTCTATAATTTAATTTTTTTGTATGATAACTATATCTAATAACTCTTAAGACACTAAGGTGTGTGTGAAACAGTGTGCCTAAGAATAGTTATGAATCAGGTTAGCAAATGATGACCTTTTAAGGTGATTCTTAGTTTTGGCTATGAAATTCTTGTTTTGTTGACTGTTAAGTGGATGAAAGTATTATACTGCTGAAAACAGTATGGTAGGTGAAACTTTTCATCTGGCTGACTCCACTGTACGGCAAGTGTTGCTGTTACTGGCAGGATCCTCTACCTCATACCTCCCAGAGTTACAGTTGATAATTTTAAGGTAGAAAAATTAAAAGATCTAAAATAGGTAATAGCTATATGTTTAAAAATCATTAGCTGGGTGTGGTGGCACATGCCTGTAATCTCAGGCTGAGGCAGGAAGATCATTGCAAGTTTGAGACCAGCTTGGGCTACAAAGTGAGCTCAAGGCCAGCCTGAACTGCGTAGTGAGACCCCGTGTCAGAAAGACCCCCCCCCAAGTCATTAAAATTCATTTTTGACAATGATCGACATGACACAAACATCTAATCTTTGAGAATGAGACACATTTTAGGCTATTTGTCCTCTTACTGTACTAATGCAACAGTTAGGTAGGACACAAAAATGGTAATAACCACTAGCTCTGCAGAACCTGTGGTACACTGATAGAATGAAGCAGGAAGGTCACGGCTAGTGCATGTGAAAACTGAATCTACAGTGAATTTCTTATAAAAGTGTTGCTCTTTTTCTTTTTTCTTGGGAGATTGAAAAAAATTTCTTCTCATGAGAAATTTTGTGTCATTGCCTGGCAGATCTTAGTGATCCTAATCTTGAGTTATGACTCAGAGATCGAAACACATGTCCTTACCAAGTATTTTCTTGTGAGATAAGTCAGTATGTTCCATCTTATAATGGCTACTATCTTATTATAATTGTTCAGGTTTATTTTGGGTAACTTTATTTTTCATGGAAATTAAAGTATGTTTAAATTAAAAATTAAAGTTTGTTTAAACTGTAACCTCTACTTACTTATTTACAGTGAATCTAATATTATAAGCATTTGGAATAATGGAAAAGGCATTCCAGTAGTAGAACACAAAGTAGAGAAAGTCTATGTTCCTGCATTAATATTTGGACAGCTTTTAACATCCAGTAACTACGATGATGATGAGAAAAAAGTTACAGGTAAACTCTGAATGGAATTTTGATTGAAAAATAATTTTCTTAATATAAGCTCTCTTTCTATTTGTATGTAAACTATTACAATAAAAGAGAACTGTATAATTTTGTCATGATAAAATCCTTTTCAGAATTTATTTACAAAAAACAATGATATGTAATATTGTCTTGATATAGTCTGAAAGTAGCATTTTATTTTATTTATTTCTGGTCTTTTTTGAGACAGGGTCTCGCAGTGCAGTTCAGGCTGGCCTTGAGCTCACTTTGTAGCCCAGGCTGTTGTCAAACTTGCAATGATCCTCCTGTCTCAGCCTCCCGAGTGCTAGGATTACAGGCGTGTGCCACTACGTCAAGCTTAGCATTTTAAAGTCTGATAATACACTCATTTATGTAAGAACTGGTAGAACTCTATCCTGGCTAACAGTTTGAATTTTATTTTTATTTTTTATTTTTTGGCGTTTTTTGAGACAGGGTCTCACTATGCAGTTCGGACTGGCCCTGAACTCACTTTGGTCTCGAACTTGCAAAGGTCCCCCTACCTGAGCCTCCCAAGTGCTGGGATAACAGGCATGCACCACCATGCTGGGCTCGTTTTACATAAGAATACTGGGATGCCGAATTATATGAATTTGTTATTACATAGGCACAACCTGTTAGTAAAATTACTTATAAATTATTCAAGATTGAAAATCTGGGCTCTGTAAATAAAGCTGAAAGTGTTTTGACCAAAATGAAATGTTTTTCTCTTCAGTTTTGTTGCTGAAGTAGGTCTATAGTTTCCTTTACAAACTGAGGCCCTGTAAATGGTATAGAGAAGTGACTTTGACAGAAGGTTCAAACTGCATACTCCCATAGACTTTCTCAGTCATAAGAGCTACCAAGCTTAATTTTTTTGAAATTGGGAGAAAGGTACAGAATTTACAAAATCTGTTTTAATTATACTAATATATGCTAAATGTTAATTTTGTCTTTCTTTAAATAAAAAAAACTAAATATACTCAGAAATACCCAAAGAAAAATTGATAAAATAGTGCAATCAGAACTGTTTTGCAACAGACTTGCCCTGTGGTAGACAAGTTAACAAAATTTCTTTTAAAGCATTTTCACTAAATCTTTCACATTTGTTTTACAGGTGGCCGCAATGGTTATGGTGCAAAACTTTGTAATATTTTCAGTACAAAGTTTACAGTAGAAACAGCTTGCAAAGAATACAAACATAGTTTTAAACAGGTATGAGAGAATCATGTCTGTTTTTTATTTTTGCTGAGATAATAGAATCAGATGCCATATAGTGATACCTATGACCTTTTGTTTGTTTTAAGGATTAAATAAGTTACAAGAGTGAGGAGATACCGTAATGCTGGGGAGATTTTATATAATCCTACCTCTCTATTATTCCTATAAAGTAAAATGGTTTATTTGACTTTTTTTAGTCAAATACTAGTGAAAATATTTTACATCTTTTAGATTCTTTTAAATGCAACCACTTTGCATGCTTTAAAAATTTCTTATTATATCATCAAATTCATATTTTAAAATTTTGGCAAGTGTCTGAAAATCATTTGAAATTTTATACAAGCTAAAACAGGTTTGCAGACAGGCATGGTGGCGCACACCTGTAACCCCAGCATTTGGGCGGCTGAGGCAGGATTGCTGCAAGTCCAGGCCAGCTCGGGCTACATAGTTTAAAGCCTGGACGACATAGCAAGAGCTTTGTCTTTGAGCTTTGTCTCAAAACAAAGCAGAACACAAAAACAAGCGAATAAAAAAAATAGGCTTGCCAGAAAAAGCATCATTCTTTTTATTTCATAAAAATCTATATGTTGAAGATTTTGAGATATTTTACTCCCAGTGTACAGTACAGTTTATTTTCAACATGATGTTTTTTAAAATGGTAATACCCACAAAGTTTTCATCTCTATTTTCAGTTTTAAGGATTTGTTTGGTTTGTTCTAAAAATGGAAATTATATATATATATATATATATATATATATATATATGTAAATGGAAGAGTCAGTTTTTGCAGTTTTTTTTTACAACTCAGTTGTACTATGAAATGTAGAAGCATGGCAGAAATATATGAATGTTTTTTCTTTTTAAAGACATGGATGAATAACATGATGAAGACTTCTGAAGCCAAAATTAAACATTTTGATGGTGAAGATTACACATGCATAACATTCCAACCAGATCTGTCTAAATTTAAGATGGAAAAACTTGACAAGGATATCGTGGCCCTCATGACAAGAAGAGCATATGATTTGGCTGGTTCATGTAAAGGGGTCAAGGTCATGTTTAATGGAAAAAAATTGCCAGTAAGTGTTTTCTAAAATAGACAGGATATAGCTGGACCTCACTTTTGAGCTGGCCTCTGGTATGCTCCTGGAACTTCCGTGTTTAGGGTACTCTCTTTTTTTTTTTTTTTGCGGTACTGGGGATTGAACTCAGGACCCTGCGCTTGCTAGGCAGGCGCTTATTCCTCTGAGCTATATCCCCAGCCCTAGGGTACTCTCAGTTAAAGTGATTGGTGCTATCTGTGTTCAGTCTGTTGTGCTGCTCACTGCTTTATGCTGCATTTCTTGTATTCGTTTTGTTTGTTTCTTGGTCCCCTTATTATGCCTTTTTTTATGACTTTGAGCACTTAAAAATGAACCTATCTTCTCTGTTGACTTACCACTTTCAAACTCGTTTTTATCAGATTCTGTGGGGTTTATAATAAACATTTTTCTAAATGGCTTGTGTCAAACTTTACCTAGTACGTTACTTCATGTATAGTGAGAGAATTTTTATAACAGTGACCTGCAGTCCCTCCCTGCAACTTTCTGTCCCTGCCATCGTGTTTCACTGGTAGATAGACTGTGAGGACCAGACGGGGAAGAGAATGAGGCAGGAGAACATTTTTTAAAAAATGATAGAAAATTGCAAAATAGTGACATTTTGCTTTAATTGCTTCTCTTAGAGCAATTGAAAAATGCAGTGAAAGATTCTGCTGTACATATATTTATTCCATTTCCAGTGCTCTTAATTTGATGGTGTATATCTTGGTTTCTAAGTTTTTCTTTCTTTTTTTTTGCTCTGGCATAGAACTACTGGGTTAAAGCAGTCCCCCTGCTTCAGCCCCTGAGCTGCTGGAACTACAGACATACACCACTTGCTGGGGCTGGTTCCAGTTTCTGATCGTAACCATATTGCCTTCTGCATGGGAATTTTCCTTCACGTTTCATATGGAACAGCTGACAATGAGCTTCTTCTTCTTTTGTCTTCCGAAGTCTGTTTTCTCTTCACTTTCGAGGGTGTGTTCACTGGAGATGCCCTGTAGGTGGACAGTGACTTTATTTCAGGATTTAGTTCCTGCATTGTCTTTTTGTTTGCATGATTCATGATTAGAAGGCTGCTGTGTTTTTAACTATGTACCTCTCTTAGTAAGGGGTTTTTCTCCGGCTATCTTAATTGTTTTCTATTTGTTCACTTGCTTTGTGTTTTGTTTTGTTCTTTGAATGTCACACATTATCTACAGCCTCCCACCCTGAACGCGCTGCCTGATCTCGTCTGACTTATCACATGTATGTTGTAATTCTTGTTTTTGTTTTCATTTATCTTGCTTGGTGTCCTTTGAGCTTCTTGAATCTGTTATTTTGTATCTGTCACTAATTTTGAAAAATTTTATGTATTCAAATAATTCATTTTTTGGTCTATTTTTAATATTTTCTTTTTTTGGTGCTGGGAATCGAACTCAGGGCCACATGCTTGCCAGGCAGGTGCTGTGCTGCTGAGCTACATCCCCAGCCCTGACCTGTTTCTTCTGATATGTGTATAATTTTACCATTTAATATTGTTCCAAGCTCTTGGCTGCTTTGTCTGTTATGTTCAATCTATTTCCTTAGTGTTTCAGTTTAATTTTTTCTTGGCCTTGTCTTCAAGATAATTAATTTTTATTTTCTTCCATTGCCTCAAGTCTACTACAGAGCCTGTCGAAGACGTTCTTCTTATCTTCTGTTTTCGATTATTAGCATTTCCATTTGATTTTTAATTTCCATTTCTGAGGTTACATATTGCTACCCTTCCCCATAAAAGCTGTAACATAATTATAATTATATTAAGTGCTGTGACTGATACATTCTTGAACATATGTGATACATCTGATTTTGATTGCTTGTCAGAATTTTTTCTTGCATTTTGATATGTCTGAAAGTTTTTGTTGAAAATTAGATATGTAATATAGAGCAATAGATACTAAAGTGAACAGATTTTAGTATGGGATTTAATCTGTGATATAGACTGTGAAATTTGTTCCTCCTGTGGAAACTGGAGGCTTTCAAATTCTTCCTTGTTTTTCCTCAAAGTGATCTGTCTCTTGTAGCTCTTTGAGCTAAAACTCACTGTTTTTATTGGAGCCTTGTCTTCAATGTCTGGTTAAATCTGTCTTTGGTGGGCACAGTGAGCTTGTGTCTTGTGGAGTTGGCTTCAGAGGTATTTATGCCCATCCTCGATGGGTATTTTTCTTTTAGCAGTAATAAACTATTCAAGAAAACAAAAATGAAGAATAGGAGAGAAACTGGCTTTGCAGAGTGAGCTTGGACCCAGTAAATAGAAAAAGGAAGAGAACAGATAAAAGGGCACGCTGCCTCTGGGAATGCCTGCCTCTGGGAATGCGGCGTGGGCTGTCACTCAAAACTATGCTAGCCAATAGGGAGGAGTTTTCTTCTGTGCTCTTCTCCCCTAGTTGCAATAATTATTTGTTGGTGTTGTCAGACTATGTCCTTGAGGCCCTCCACCCTGTAGAAAAGGTACACCTGCACATGCACCTTTGCTGGAAGAAAAATGCATCAGGGTGGAATTCGCATTGGCTGCCCTTCTCAGCTGGCCAACTCTATAGGGAGGACAGGGTCTTTCTCTTGTGTCTGACCTTTCCTGTGAGGATTTAGTGTGATTCCGAGAGGAATAACCTGCAAAACAATAAGAATTCTTTATGACTGTAGCCCCTAAGAATTTCCCACACTCATATGATTGATGAGTTAGAATTTCTAGTTTAAGATTCCTACTGTTTTTTTTTAATTTCTGCCTTAGGTAAGCAACCTTTTGGCTTCTGTGGTTTTCTACAGATCCTTGTCTCTTTCCAGATTTCAGAATGGCCAGCTATCCCATGACTTCAGTTCTTTGAGTTTGTGAGAAATCATTACTTTATGATTGGTCAGCTGTTTTTTTTGTAAGGCTAGAAATGGCTTTTGTTTCAGACCTCTACATGTTTGCACTCATACCAGAAGTCTACTTTGTCATTTTAAAAACTTCAAATTGTACAAGGTTTTGTAATTTACCTGTTTAGTTGTTCCTTTTTGTCCTCTTTCTCTAGTATATGTAAAAATTCTTCTTTCTTTCATTATTTATTTTTTGGTACCAGGGATTGAACTCATGACCTCGCTTTGGCCAGGCAGGCGCTGTGCCGCTGAGCTGTATTCCTGGCCAGAAGTTCTTTTTTAAAGAGCATGAGTGCACACACAGACCAGGGAAAGTCATGACAGTTTGGATGTGTGGAGTAAGAGTAAATGGGAGTAGATGCAAGCATGAGAAGTCACTAATGGCTTCCACCTACTTGTGCTGCCAGTGTACGGTTAATCATTTATTGGTTTTGTTTTTTAAATTAATAGGTAAATGGATTTCGCAGTTATGTAGACCTTTATGTGAAAGACAAATTGGATGAAACTGGGGTAGCCCTGAAAGTTATTCATGAACTTGCAAATGAAAGATGGGATGTTTGTCTTACATTGAGTGAAAAGGGATTCCAGCAAATCAGCTTTGTAAATAGTATTGCCACTACAAAAGTAAGTATACAGATTCCCTGGTCTCAAGTCACTGGTAAAATAATTCTTCATTAAAAGTAGCAGAATAACAGTAATAAAACTGTCCTTAAGTGACGACTCACTTATGAAAATGAAAACTTATTTTCTTTGCAGTGGTCATATTATAATTTAAACATTCATTGAGACATAAGTTTATATGCTTAGCATTTATAATTTAACATATTTTATGTAATTTAGAATAACAGATTTCTTATTTTGTGTTCTGCTTGAGAGTGCAAAGCAGAATAATAGGAAGTCTGCCATTCTAAGAATTTTGAACTATCTTTTCTGTGGGTTTTCAGAATTAAGTGAAATCTTCTCATCTAAAAGCATTTACTGGGCTGAGTCTATAGCTGCTCAGTGTACAGTGCTTGCCTGGCATGCTTAAAGTCCGAGCTTCAGTGTCCAGCATTGCAATCAAGGAGCGAATGCATTTCTAAAACTCCACTGATCATAATAAAAGGTTGGGCAATGCAGTCGTATACCCCAGAAGAGTTTAAAGCAGTGTCTTACCACTCTTGTTCAAGTATTAACATCTTTTCAATGCTTAGTACTTGTAATCTAGTATCACCTTTTCTAGTTGACTGAAATTGAAATCAGTGGTGATTGCATTTTGTCATGTGTAATAGAAAATTAAAGTGACTTAAGCATGTACAGGTTTTATTTCTTCCTCTTCTAAGTGGGGCCTGGGGATTAGTAGTTTTAGATTGTAATTGTAGCACCACAGTGTCATCGGGGAGCCGTTGTCCTTCTGGCTTCCTTTTCTGCCATCCTAGTATATGGTTTCATTTTCATACTTTCAAGAAGTGTGAAACTACTATGCTTTTATGCATCCTTTCATATTCTAGGAGAGGAAAGTGGGATTGAGGTAAATCTCTTTTGGTCAGGAATATAATTATTTTCCTAGAAGGCCCACCTTGGAAGGTCTTTGATAAAATCTCAGTGGTTAGAACTGAGTCATGTGGCTATCTTTAGTTACAATGGAACCAAGGTTCATGAGTAGTTCTTAAAAAAATTTTTTTAAAGAGTTTTTAAATTAGTATGCATTTGTAGTACCTGATGTTTACATTGCTTGTGGGGAGTTGGTACATGTACACAATATATTTTAATTTCTTCATTCCCTTTCCCTTCTCTGCCTCCCTCCCACCACTGCCTCTTGATCCCCTTCCTTTTTTTTTCTGTTGGACATGTTTGCAGTACATAATATTTACATTCCTTGTGTGGAGTTGATACATGTACATTACACACCTTAATTCTAGAAGAAGCAGGGAGGGAAGGGAAGAGTAGAGGGACAACAAAAAAAGAATCGAGATGTGCATGTACCCGATAATAAATCTAATCATTATGTACATTGTAAGATTTTATAACATTTTGTAAAACATTTTAAAATTTGAGTCCTTTATAGGAAAATGAATGAGCCTTGAGACCATAGTATTAAGTAAAAGAAACCAGACACACAAGCTCAATGATTACATGGTTTTTCTTATGTGTGGGTCTTTTCAACTGGCTGTGTTTAAAAGTTTGTGTTTGTTAATGAAGTAAAAGGAGGGTGGATTTTAGGTGGCCAGCTGACAGTGGTTGCCACAATTCCTAGGTTTAAATCCTGAGTCTCACCTCTGTCATCCATTGCTGTTTTTATTTTCACTTCCATGTGGTCTTTTATTTTGTTGTTTTTGTAATAAAATTGGCTTTATGGAGTTGTGTGGCATGAAAGAAAGAGACATATTTGGTCTTTGTCTCCAATTCTGAAATAGAGTTCTCAAAACTCTTGTAATTTCCTGAGTATTAGGGATAATACAATGTATCTTGTTTTGTTCTAGTATTTGACTAAACCTTTAACCTGTGGGATCTGTGCTAACTCTGGATAGTTAGTATCAAAATTGAATCACACTGTTGATCATCCAGTTGGTGTCTCCAGAATGAGAGTTTTACTTGTAGGCGTTGGAAAGCAGTTCAGAATTGCTGTCAAAAGTGGGTTGTGAAAAACGATAGAATTTGGTTTATTGGTGCTATGGGCAAAACCACTTTCTTTTAAAAATCTCGACTGTGTAAGTTGAGACTCACACTATTTCTCTAGAAAATGGATTTAATAATGCTAAGGTCACCAAGGGTTGGCTGCTTTACCTGTAGAAAATTTTGTTTTCTATACTTTTAAAACTTTTTGTCCTTAGGGTGGACGGCATGTGGATTATGTGGTAGATCAAGTTGTTGGTAAACTGATTGAAGTAGTTAAGAAAAAGAACAAAGCCGGTGTATCAGTGAAACCATTTCAAGTAAGTGATGCTTTATATATTTCTCTGACTCACTGAAAAATACATTTTGATGTCAACCTTACACTCTTTTTTATATTTTCTACAGGTAAAAAACCATATGTGGGTTTTTATTAATTGTCTTATTGAAAATCCAACTTTTGATTCTCAGACTAAGGAGAACATGACTCTGCAGCCCAAAAGTTTTGGATCCAAATGCCAACTGTCAGAAAAATTTTTTAAAGCAGTGAGTAAAACTTGTATAAGTTTTCAGTATTATTATTGAGAGCTGATTACTTTTCTCGATTACTTTATTCTGTTTGTGATTAGTTTCTCTGTTCACATTAACTGTGAGTATAAAGTTGTTTACTGTATAAACTATATCCTTAAATCTGATAACATTGTTTCATAAAATCATTGATTGATATACCAAGAATTAAAGTAGGAATTATGTAGCTGATGGCGTTTTGGCTTTGCATTGGCCATTGTAAAACTCAGATTTTTCTGTAACAAATATGTAAATCGTTATAGAACTCTTGGTTTCATCTTTTCTACTTTCATTTCAACTTTAGCTACTGAATTTTACCTTTATATATTTTTTTTGATTGTGGTAACAAATACAAAATAAAGTGTACTATTTTCTACATACTTTAAATTTCATTTTACCCTCTCTTTTTCTCTGTCTCTGTCTCTGTCTCTCTCTGTATGTATGTATGTTTAGGTTATTTTAACTTTTCTAAAGTAAGATGAAGATAAAAGTAAATAATTTTAGATTTGTAACTGGGCTTGGTGGCCAATATTAGTTTCTTGTAATCTGTTGTATATAATCAAAATTTGATTCATTTTTCTTGTTCAATAGTATTATCAGTAACCTTTATCTGTGAAGTGGCTTTAAATGCACTTGACAGTGGGAATATAAAGATGAATAATTCAGACCCCCTCCTCTTTGGATAGTTTAGTGGAAGTTAATTTCTTTTTGGGTTAACATCTTGTCACACTGCAAAGTACAAACATGCAATATTGAAACATTCATTATCAAGTTACTTAAAATAAAAGTTGCTTTTTCGATTCTAGCTTAAGGTCTATATAAGTAGTACTTTTGGATATAATTATAATGAATTCTGAGATAGATTACCCTATATTAATATTTCCCAAAATTTCTATCCTCCTAACAGTTTTGATGATGAAGTGACTTGATTTCAGATTTTATATTTTTTATAGGTGGAATAAGTTTAGATTTGGCAACATAGTTCTCTCTGTGTATTAATCATTCTAGAAAATGATTTCATACCCCTAAAATGAATCACTCAGGATGACAAATTATAGCTGTATTGGAATTAGAAATGGTTAATTTTTTTTTTTTGAGTGGAGATCTTGACTCATTACAAAGTACAAACAACATGTAATGTTGAAATCCTCTTTGCAAAGCTATTTAAAGAATAAAGCTCATTTATATGTTCCCATTTATCTTAATGTTCCCCTTCATGTTAATTGTTTAAAATGTCAGTTTTTGCCAGCTAATAAATTCATGAGTAAAATTTGCTGGTAACAATATGTATTCTTTGTGGAATTCATTACAGTAGAATTTTTCTCACGTAGTCGAGTGTCTCTTTTTCATATATTTTATTATGATAGATCTTTGGGTATATAGCTGTCTGAGTTAATTTTACTGTAGTTGAATAAAATTTACTAGCATGTATCGTCATCATCATCCTCATCCTCATCATTTTGCATGAAAACACCTTAAAACTTTCCAGGGTCCAGGCATCACAGTAGTGAAAAATAAGAAATTTTTCACTTATTTATGTATTGTTTACCATTATACTTTGATTCTTATTTTTCTTTTATCTTTACTTTTTCTTTTAGGCTTCTAATTGTGGCATTGTAGAAAGTATTCTGAACTGGGTGAAATTTAAAGCTCAGACTCAACTGAATAAGAAATGTTCATCAGTAAAATATAGTAAAATCAAAGGTATTCCCAAACTGGATGATGCTAATGATGCTGGTAAGATTCAGATTAGGAAAGATCATAAGTTTAACTTCTATTCAATTGCTGAAATTTTTCATTCATACTATGATTTTTTTTGTTCAGAGAATTTTACTTCATTAAAATTGCAGTATGCATCATATACTACTGGTTTTCAGGGGATAGAAACTCAAAGTATATTTAAGATTTAAACAGCATATTATAAGATTACTGTTACAATTGTTCACTAGTGTTGTGATCATTAACTTTTCTGGCTTCATTTTTTCTAATCAGTTAAATGAGGAGTATATGTAATTTCTAACTTTTCTTAGGTGGCAAACATTCCCTGGAGTGCACGTTGATACTGACAGAAGGAGACTCGGCCAAGTCACTGGCAGTGTCTGGGTTGGGTGTGATTGGGCGAGACAGATACGGAGTCTTTCCCCTGAGGGGTAAAATTCTTAATGTCAGAGAAGCATCTCATAAACAGGTATGTATATATGTATATCCTTATGCATTTATAATGTTTCTACTATTTTATAAAGATTTTTACATTTTAAAATGTAATTCTTACTTTTCATATATTCCAACACTTAAAATACTTTCACTGCTTTTCCTTTGTGCATAGATCATGGAAAATGCAGAAATAAACAATATTATTAAGATAGTTGGTCTACAATACAAGAAAAGCTATGATGATGCAGAATCTCTGAAAACATTACGTTATGGGAAGATTATGATTATGACTGATCAGGTTGGTGTGAAAGTGATCACATTAAAACATCCATATCTTCAGGTTGTCTCTTTGATGTTTCATGAGAGTTGTTCCAAGATAACCTGAGTGAAAACTGACTGTACATTGAGGGGATAAAACATATTGTTTAATGGAAACATTTATGTGAAGCACATTTTACATTATTTACTTTTTGGGTGTCAATTTTATTGGTTATTTAAAATATTTTACAATGCAGTAAATATGAGAAGAGCAGAACACAGTGTTGTGTAAGCAACTCACCCTCCATGTCAGTAGAAATGAAATGATGGAACCTGCAAGTGGGAGCAATTGATACATAGATAAATGATTAATGTCGGTGTATGATAGTGTAAGTTGGGGTGCACAGAAATCAGAAAGCTGAATTTACAGTGGCAGTAATCAGAAAAGCTTGGAAATTGGAAATGAGAATGTTCATGTCCTTCTGTTTGTCTTATATTCTAAATAAAAGCATTTGTAGAAAAAGAAATTACTATAATTTTAAGCAGAGTTTTTCTAGTTTTTGTCGGCAGACTAAAGAGTTTCTTCTTGCACTGCCCAGTGAAGAGGCATTATGACCATGTTTTACATTTTCCATCCTTAAGTCATTCACATAATGAAACCCATTATGAGTATATGACTAGCTATATTCTTTATTTGTATTTTAAGAAATAGGTTTTTCTTGTTTTACTATGATCATCTAGATGTTTTGTAAAATAGAGTTCTAAAATTCAAATGAAATTTTTTTTCCTGCATTTTAAAATATTTGGTTATATAAGTAGTTATATTTTACAAAATTATTATAGGACCTTTTTTTACTAATATTTATTTAGGATCAAGATGGTTCTCACATAAAAGGCCTGCTTATTAATTTCATCCATCACAATTGGCCATCACTTCTGAAACATGGTTTTCTTGAGGAATTTATTACTCCAATTGTAAAGGTACTATTTGTATTATTATTCTTTATCCTGTTACGTTAAAGAGTAGCAGAAACACTAACTTTTTTTTTGTAATTAATTTAAGGCAAGCAAAAATAAGCAAGAACTCTCCTTCTACAGTATTCCTGAATTTGATGAGTGGAAAAAGCATATAGAAAACCAGAAAGCCTGGAAAATAAAATACTACAAAGGTTTGTATTTTTAAAAATATTTCTTGTGAAGTGACTTCTGACAAATTTATTTTATTACAGCAATATAAGCATACTTTGAAAGTTTGTTTCTTTTGGAATTTAAAAGTAGCTATTTTTAATTTTTAAAAAATTGTTGCTGAGGGTATAGCTCAGCAGTATGGCACTTGCCTGGCAAGTGCGAGGTCCTCAATTTGATTCCCAGTATCCCCCAAACTGTCATACAAAATTCTGTGTAATGTATTACTTGTGTTCTTTAACAGTCACTACTTCACTGGCCAGTCTTCTTTCATTTAAACCTCTGTTGTCACCATCCTACTAGTTTGGAATAATATCTAGGCATTATACTGTTTGATCTACAACTGCTTTAGTATATACCTCTAAAAGAATTATTATAATTTAACATATTTAAAAACCCTGCCAGTGTTAAAATTCCTCATGATTATGTTGATATGTAAACATTGTTACAAAAATACAAAGCTTTACAGAAAATCACAAGGAATAATCTCTATTTTTAGTCAATGTCCACATTACATTGATCGGTGGGTGTCTTAAATCTCTTATCACTGTTTCACTTTTCATATTTTTTCCTTGTAGTTTATTTACTAGGAAAGTTGAGCTGTTTGTCCCTTATAATTTCTCATGTTGTGGATTTTGCCTGTTGTATCCCTATCATTTCATTGAGTATGCAGCACATTCTTCTCTCCTTATTTTCGGTTAACTGTTAAATCAGAGATATGACCAGATTTGATTGGCAAAAACATTTAATAGGAAACATTGCATACTCATGTAAGGAGGCATTTAAGATCTGGTTTGTCATTCTTTAAGGTTAATCAATTAGCGTAAGTGTTACTAGCCTGACTGATCTCTTAAAACTTTCCCTACCTACTCCTTGCTTGGTGGTTTTGAATAGGCATTGGTGTTTGTGACTTACTCTTATTTCTAACATTTTACAGGATTGGGAACCAGTACAGCTAAAGAAGCAAAGGAATATTTTGCTGATATGGAAAGGCACCGTATTTTGTTTAGATATGCTGGTCCTGAAGATGATGCTGCCATTACTTTGGTAATTAAGTTTATTTAAGAAAAATCTTTTGGCAGCCATTATTTGACCTGCTATATCTTTGCTCCCAGCCATGGTTTCCTGTGGTAAATCTAGACATTCTATTGCCACAAGCAGTGAATTTTAGTTTTTACGTAGCTTTATACCTGGCTATGTTAATTGAAAGACTTAGTGCAGGTATATTTTTGATACAAAGATGTGAAAAAAACCTTCAATTTCCTAGAAGTTTATAATTAGTTGTCTTCCATTTATAAATTTACATTTTATGATGTATTTAATTCTATTTTTCATGAGTGAAATCAATTTTTATGCAATTTTTCAGGCATTCAGTAAGAAGAAGATTGATGACAGAAAAGAATGGTTAACAAATTTCATGGAAGATCGGAGACAGCGTAGGTTACATGGCTTACCGGAGGTTAGTCATGAAGAACAATGATCTGGGGGAAGAAGGAACTAAAGTTCATACAGTAATAATAACAAATTGTTATCAATTTTTCTGTTAGCAATTTTTATATGGTACAGCAACAAAGCATTTGACTTATAATGATTTTATCAACAAGGAGTTGATCCTGTTCTCAAACTCAGATAATGAAAGATCTATACCATCTCTTGTTGATGGTGAGTAACTTTTGTTTAAAAACATCTTTCTAATTTTTGTTATTCAGTATGACTTTTTATGTACTTAGGCTATCCTTCCGATACATTTTAAAATTAGTGTTTGAAATTGTATACAAACACATGAAGAACTAACTGGTTCAGAGAAACTTAAAATGTTTTGTGTTGCTTTTGAATATGTTTCGGTGTAGCACTGAAGTCTTCCTTCTTTACCTGACACTTTTAAACTCCTTTGAAATTTTTCAGGAAAATAAACTTTAAGGTACACCTTTTGCTTGACTTAGTTCAGAATTTCTAAAATAAAAAGTAAAATGGGTCTTTAATAACTTAAAATTTTATGAGAAATAAATGTATAGTACACATTTATCCAGTTACCCAAATCTAGTGCAAAACTTACATAACTAGGCAAAATTTAGAAATTTTTTCCCACTAAAGTACTTTTCAATCTCCTATTTAGGACTTTGTTTTCATTTTAGAATTTTTAGGAAATCGTTGATCTTTGTGTTAGTTAGTTTTTCAGCTAATAATAGTGCTATCCATCCATCATGTTTTAGCCTGAAGTTACCTCCCTTCTATGAAGTCCTCTCCAGCAATTTCAGTCTGAATTGGTCTCAGATGCGTATGCTTCTGTATCAGTTTTTGTGTGCCTCCTGTATCAACTATGATAGTCTTGTGTTTTTAGCTTATAAAGTTTTCAAAGAAATAGCCATATGTATTATATCATCTTGGTTTTATAATGCTCTGGACCCACACTGGAGGTAATAGTTGCCATTTATACTAAGGCAATTATTACTATGTTTGTTGTGCTAGAGCAGGAAAAATGAGAAGGTAGCTGAGTTCTTTACTCACATTGTCTCATGTAATCTTCATGATAACTCTGGTAGAAAATTTATTCTGTTACTGTGAGGTCACTGAGACTTGCTTACTAATTTCCTTATAGGGTAAATGACCAATTGAAAAGAGTATCCAAGTTAGTAAGATTTTAATGCCTTGTATATATTCTTAACTATCAGTAAACCTTTGTGAATTTCCCTCATTTGACATATGGGGATAGTATTGTCAGTTCATTGGTGGTTTACTGTTATTTTAGTTACAATGACATTTTGATATGAGAGTGTTGGAAACTCCTGCGGAAGGAGTTTGGTGCCACTGGTTTAAGACAAGAAGGTTGTCTTTTAACTGGTACTTCACTTTTGTGATAGTACACATTGGTATGTATTCATCTTATTATAGAACTTCAAGTAATGATTTTAGCCTGTTCTTCAAAAGCAAATTATACCTTTGCTCTTTTTCTCCTAAATATACAGAACATTGTTGGCATTAAAAGAATTGTTAAAATTATATCTTAAAGTAATACTTTTTGAAGACAGTTACTCTTTTTAAAAATAGGCTTTAAACCAGGACAACGTAAAGTTTTATTTACCTGTTTCAAGAGGAATGATAAACGAGAAGTTAAAGTTGCTCAGTTGGCTGGATCTGTTGCTGAAATGTCTGCTTATCATCATGGAGAAGTAAGCATTAAGATTGGAATCAGTTGAGAATTAATTATTGGCATGGAGAATAATTATGCACAATAAAGTAGTTCTCTTTTTTGAAGTTGGCAATGTAATAAAATTGATATTTGAATACAAATTGAAAAGTTATATAAAAGTTAAAATATCAATGTCATGTTCTGTTTCTATTCTGTAGCAAGCGTTGATGATGACTATTGTGAATTTGGCTCAGAACTTTGTGGGCAGCAATAATATTAACTTACTTCAGCCCATCGGTCAGTTTGGAACTCGGCTTCATGGTGGCAAAGATGCTGCGAGCCCTCGTTATATTTTCACAATGTTAAGGTAAATATTCGCTGCTTTAATGGAAGGAACTTCAGTATGAAGTTTATTGCAGTCAGCTAAATGCTTAGGAGAACTGCAGCTGTGTGGAGAGGATTTTTCTGAGGTTATTCTAGGGGTGAAGATCCTAAATTATTTTATTACAAATAAAGTGAAGTCTGTGTGCTTATTTTTTATGAATTCTTGGTGAAATCATTCCCAATAAATTGAGGCATTTTATCTGGCCCAACTTCACTGTGGGTTATGAAAACAGGTTGTATGCCTTATTCAGAATAATCAGAAATTCTTACTAAGTTGTTGAACAGTGTTAAAAACTTAGGTAGGCAAGTAGTTACCTAATAGGGCTATTTTATTCTGGACTTGTGCCTGAAAGAAATAATGGATTTAATACTGATATTAGGTAAATTTTATTGTTAAGCACATTGTCATAGTTATAAAAAAATTCTCTCTAGATTTTGTGAAAATGTAAGACTGTGAAGTCCTATTTATGAAACCTTATTTTGCAGAGCTCTGTCATTTTTCCATTTTCTTTTTCCTTTCTTTAGCTCTTTAGCAAGATTACTTTTTCCTGCTGTGGATGACAACCTGCTTAAGTTCCTTTATGATGATAATCAGCGTGTTGAGCCTGAGTGGTATATTCCTATAATTCCCATGGTTCTAATAAATGGTGCTGAGGGCATTGGCACTGGATGGGCTTGTAAACTACCCAACTACGATGCAAGGGAAATTGTCAACAATGTCAGACGGATGCTAGAGGGATTGGATCCTCACCCCATGGTAATGTTTAGAATCTATACTTACACTGTTTCTTCAACAGATGATGATGTACAAATGACAGTGTCCAGTCATTCTAGAAACATGATGGGATATTTCCATTTTAGATCTGCTATTGATAATAAAGGCCTTATTAGGGTGTAACTTGATTTGTGATTATAGGAAAAGATGTAAAGGGATGAATCTGGAGGTAAGTTTTAGGGCAAGAAACTGTTTATTGAAATTTGAAAATACCTGATAGTCTAGGCTTTCAAATTTCTGAAAGATAGAGAATAGTGCTTTTGAAATAAAGTCATATGTAAATTCATTTTTCCCCTCAAAGCACCAAATCTTGTAAATTTTCCTTCTCTTGATACACTTTATTTAATAAAAAATCCTCATCATGGGAAATACAAATAATAAAAAAATCCATAAACCTATAATGTAGAAGCAAGCTGTTAATATTTTGATACATTTTTACCAAGTCTTATTTCATTTTTGTGTCTTAAAAGTTACATCACTATATCTGATTTACATTTTTCCCTTAAATACTTTAAAGTACTTTATTTCGAAGAGGCACATCAAACTGTTTTTGTGGGAATAGTACTTTAACTCTTTTAAATGAATGCTTTTCAGCTGGAGTACCAGTACATGCTTTTTGTGTGCCTATTACACACATGACACTGCACTGAGGTATGGATAAAAGGCTGTGACCTTTGTTTCCCAAATGTTAATCTCGTTGAGATAAGATCTTAGTGTTTGAAATTTATAGTGATAAAAGGTATTAATAGTGGCTCATTATGTTAGAAAAATTGCCCTATACTGAATGCCTAGCTTTTACTGCTAATAGTAAATACAAATTTTAGAAGGGGGATTGATCTCTTGTAATTCTTCTGGGAAGGATAAGTAAGAGATAAATGGAATGAAGGGAATGACTGTATATGTCAGTGCTGATGGATAGTGTCTCTCCATTTTTTGTTACTACATTAGTAAAATACCCGAGGTAGGCTGCTTTTGAAGAAAAGAGACTTATTTTGCCTCAATTCTGGAGGTGCAATGTCTGTGGCCTCCTCTGGTGATGGCCTTCTTGCTGGCAGGGTCAGGAGGTGGTATAGAACATCACATGGCAAGAGACAGAGTATGCGCATATGTCTGTCTTTCTAATCTCTCTCCTTATATAGCTGCCATGATTCAGTCACAGTAATGATCTCTTCTAATGCCAGTCACCTCCTAAGGCCCAACCTGAAAACATCTTAGTCAAATTAAGTTTCTGGACTCTTAATGCATCACAGTGGGGATTAAATTTCAGTATGTGAAGCCTTAGAGGACACTCATACCATTTCTAAACCATAGCATAGAATGAAAGTGGTCTCACAATATTCAAAATATTGAAGCAAAGTATAGAACAGTAGTGATTTTCCAGAGGAAATCATTGGTTAGAAATTAAAGAGACTGGTTCCAGACTGGGTGACTTTCAATGGGAGGTACAAGGAGTTTGAATTTAAAGAATATTAACCTAAGGGAGAAAGAGTTATGGGGGCAATAAGCTGAAAGATGTACTATTTTAGTAAGATTGGGAAAGGTGATGCTAAGAATTTTGAGTTTGGGAGATGTTCAGATTTTATTAACAAAGGCCGTGATAATGGATGATCATTTGAAGGGGGACAGTTAAGGATGAGGAATTTAGTTTCAGTCATGTTAATCGACCAGTAATAGTAGACCATTGACTTAAGAGACATTGAAACATAGTACTGTAACTCAAGAGTATGGAGTATGGCCGGGTGCAACAGGAATGAGAAAAAAATTGAGATACATTATGTGTATGTACAAGCTCCCTGGGAGGAATGTAATTGTTATGTTTTATTAGTACAAACATGTGCTAATAAAAAATAAAAATTGAAAAGATAAACCTTTCCTGCTTAAAAAAATAAGTAAGGCTCTGTTATTTCCATTTTTCTCTTCAGCTTCCAAATTATAAAAATTTTAAAGGCACAATCCAGGAACTTGGCCAAAACCAGTATGCAGTCAGTGGTGAAATATTTGTGGTGGATAGAAACACAGTAGAAATTACAGAGCTTCCAGTTAGAACTTGGACACAGGTTAGTATAAGTATGAGCCTGTAAGGACATTGATTAAGTAGTGTTTTTCTGATAAGAATAATCCATCATTCTTCAAAGTCTGCATACTGTTTAGAAATTCCTATATATATTCCTATATATATTTTTTCTTCTGTTGAAATTGTGCTTTGAATTTTCAAATGGTAATTTTAACATTGTAGGCTTACCTAAACAGTATAGTGTAAGTTATATTAGGTAAGTGCTTTCTTTAGAGACTATGTCTTTGTTTTCACCTTAAGATGAAGGGAATGGAATAAATAATAGTGTTTGGAGTCCTTGTAAATTTGATCAGTAAATTCATGACCATATCTGTTGTTACAGATCTAAGTACGTGCATAGTTTATCCCTTCGTCAGCTCTAGTTGATGTCACCCGCACGTCCTCAGACTTTATCTTCCCCTTTGGAATATGAGTGAGCAGAACCATTATTTGTCATTTTCCTCACCCCTGAGACTATTCCAGTGTATTCTCTTCTGTAATGATTGAACAGGAGGCAACAGAGATGAAGGTTTCCCTTCTTTCTTTACAGGAGTTGAGAAGTTTTGAAAGACTGTATGACTATAATATGAGAACATAAGAGTGTATCATAAAAACTTATTTTAAAATCTTTTATAGGTATACAAGGAACAGGTTTTAGAACCTATGCTAAATGGAACAGATAAAACACCAGCACTAATTTCTGATTACAAAGAATATCATACTGATACAACTGTGAAATTTGTGGTGAAAATGACGGAAGAGAAACTAGCACAAGCAGAAGCTGCTGGATTACATAAAGTTTTTAAACTTCAAACTACGCTTACTTGTAATTCCATGGTAATTTATTAAAGTCTGTTAATCTTTCTTTAATGGCATACATTGGATTGTTATGGCTAGATTTATGAGAATAGCTCCAGTGACCCTGAATGCATTTGTTTTTCACTGTGTAATTGCAGAAGAATTTAATGATACATTTCTTTCCCCTCCTATTACTCACTACCCCTACTTTCAACTCTTAGGTTTATGCATCTGGACTTTAACATACACCCCCCTGCCCACTCCCCTGTACACTGACTATGAGTTATAAAAGTGATTGTTGCAGGGTTTATATGTGCCTTATAATCCTTTTTACTTGAATATATGAGGGAAAAAGACCTTTACATCTAATATCTTAAAGCTTAGAGTATGTATGTTTTTAGTTTGAGGAAAAACATTTTTTGTTCAGGTAGTTTCATAGATATTTTAATAATGTCATTTTAAAAGAATGTGTTTTATCTCAATTTTTTACTATTTTAAATATTTTCATGGGTTTGAGAAATGAATTTACTGATTTCTTGAAGTCACTAAAGAAATACAGAAATGTACTTAATAGTTTTGGTTCTGTTTAATGGCTTTTAGGAGTATTGTGTGTTCACACAAGTGTATTATGGTTAAATATTGCAGCTGTTCTATAAACAACACTACAGATTTATGTAATCTAAAAACACCCCGTGTTTGCTTAGGTACTTTTTGATCATATGGGATGTCTGAAGAAGTATGAAACTGTGCAAGACATTCTGAAAGAATTCTTTGATTTGCGATTAAGTTATTATGGTTTACGTAAGGAGTGGCTTGTAGGAATGCTGGGAGCAGAATCTACAAAGCTTAACAATCAAGCCCGTTTCATTTTAGAGAAGATACAAGGGAAAATTACTATAGGTAAGATACAACCTTTAAAAATTTGAACATTAGTTAAAATGGAAAAAAATCTTTATTAATAGAAGACATTTTTATCAGTAGAATATAAACAAAATACAAATTGAATCTCTTTTCTTGATCCTAACTTTATTTTTCCCTCACATAGAGAATAGGTCAAAGAAAGATTTGATTCAAATGTTAGTCCAGAGAGGTTATGAATCTGACCCAGTGAAAGCCTGGAAAGAAGCACAAGAAAAGGTAATCATTTGCAGAAAAAGACATTTAGAGAAGCTTTTAAATCAACTTCCAAGACAAAAAACCTAACCCCCTAAGTTTTGAATAAAGTATTGGTAAAAGTACTGAGCTGTCTGTTTGGAGAAAGTCTTCTGTTTATCCACAGAACAGATACAGTGTAGGAATGTGCTGTGCACACCTACCACACAGCACTTTGCCAGTCTGACTCGGCAGGACCTGGAGAAATGACTCCAGGCGTGAGAAGGTAGCTCAGTATCTGTGGCCTTTTTTCCCCTCTGAGCTTGCCACTAAAGGGTGTCATTTTGTGGTGGTGGTTTTTTGTGAGGTACATGTACGGTGTCTGAGGACCAGATTGGCAACGCAAAAAATCATTTCACACTCTTCAGTCTGTGATAACAATGTGGTATCCAGTCATCACTTACTTAGTCTGGCTTTGGACTTGATCTGATTTTGGTTAAAGTTGAATCAAAATGTTAATTATTATAGTATTTATTAAGCCCCAACTATGTGTTCTGCTCATGTATACTTAGATTTTGGTCAGAGTTTTAAATTCCGAAAGTTCAGATTCAAAGTGTGATGTTTTATTAAGTTGTCCATTTCAGATCATAAAATAGTACCAATTCAGTGAATAGAATATTGCAATTCTGAGAATCCCTGCTATAGTTTTTTTGTTGTGTATAATTAAAAGGAAAACTCAAAAAGGCAATACAACATTGTGACTGAGAACAGAAATGTAGAAAAAGAATAAATTTTGAAATGAGTTTTAAAGATATTTAAGTAGATTATTTCTATATGATATTGGTAATGTTAGCATGTCTAAAACCAGTTATGATTACATGACACAGTGATTTAAAATCAAAATTTAAATGTCATTACACTTGAGTTCTCAGTTGTAATGTTTTTACATTTTCCATCCAGTTACACTGAATGCTACTTTTGTCCACATTAAGCTTTTTTCAGTTTTGAAGTCAATAAATGGTATACATTAAAGCAAGTAAAATTAGAAAAAAATTATATATCAATTATAGATTGGGCTTACCCCTCGCTTGATGAAAACGGGGTGGGACAGAATGGGCAGCGTTTACACGTAGACGACTGGAGAACCTGGTTTCCCTTTGGTGTGCTTCACATGGTCAAACTCCAACATCACTCCAGTCTTACAGTTCGTACACCACTTGCTCTTCTGTCTTCCTGTTGGTTTAAGCTGTATCTTAACAACAAAAACTAGCCGGGTGTGGTGGCACAGGCCTACAGTCCCAGCTACTTGGGAAGCAGAGGCAGGCGGAATCACAAGTTTGAGGCAAGCCAGGGCAACTTAGTATAGTCCTAGTCTCAAAATAAAAATTTAAAAAGGGGTGGAGGGAGCTGGGAATGTAGCTCAACACTTCCAGAGTTCAGTCCTCACTACTGCAAAAAACAACAAAAAAAGTAAACTCATGAATATAATGCCTCATTTTGAAAGACACGGGTATCCACGGTTTGAGCATGCCCTTCTGGTCTCAGTAGAATGAGTGGTGAATACTAGCCTGATTTCAGTAGTTGCATCATCACCATCAAAATTTGTCCAGCATTTTGGCCTCTTGAGGGGGTTCAGGTAACAAAAGAAACTACTCTTATGAGTGCCCTAGTACATAGAGTATGAGACGAGACTTAGGGTTATGAAGCAGCTCGTTAGAAGAGGAATGTTTTTGCATCAAACGTAATGGAATTTTATCACTAGAACTTAGTTTATTTTTATTGATTTTTTAGTGTGTCCTTAGTCATATTCCTATTAACAGTGATGTATATGTATATTTAGAGTACTTATTAATGATACTTCAGGTATTACCAAAACCTAGATCAAATGGACTCCTGAATTATGAATCTAACCAGGATTTTATGCATTGTGATATTTTATATCAGTCTGACAATCTCAACATAATTATCTCATGAATTTTTTAAAGCTGTAGAATAATTTGTACACATGAGCTACTTATTATCCATACTATGAGAGTATTATTTGCCTGTTATTTGAATTGAAGTTTGTAGTTTTAATGAAGCATTTTGTTTGTAATTTTAATTTTTTATTTCTAAAGTACACCTAAATTTCTCTTTGTATATTCATATATATGTATATATCATAATTAATTTTTTTATAGTTAAAAATTTTAAATTATAAATCTTTTTTGTTACCAAAAATAAACTTTGGCTTGGAGTATTATAGTTATAACACAATCATTTCTAATTATCTTCATGCCTTAAAGAATTTAGGTGCAATTTTAATGTCTGTTTTTCTTTTTAAACTTTAAAAGATGTCACCTAAAATAACTTTTATTAAATTTATTATATTTTGAAATTTAATACTAGCAGAAGATTTTTTTATTTTAAAAATCCTATGAATAAAGTTGGATAGTCCATGGCACTTCCTACTCTAATTTACCAACTCTTAAATTACTGAATAAACCTATGCTCTGAGTTCTCACACGCAATAGTATTGTTACTTAGAAAATTTTGATTAAGAATTTATCCTTAGTGAATTACTTTAGCATATTTACATTTTCATAAATGATATTTACCTTGGATTTCAAATTGCTCATCACTCACTAGTATAAAAATCTGATTAATATACATGATAAAACATCATTTCTATTAATTTTCACATATACAGTCTTCTGATTTTGTGACTTTCTGAGGGAAGCAGTTAATTTTTCAAGTTCCTCTGTAAATAGGGATTGAATATAATGTTTTTCCTGAAGATTTTATTGTACATCTTTAGAAAATCTTAAACTTTGTTCTTTTACAAGAAATAGATTTATAATTAATTAGCAGATAATCCAACCCACAAACCCTCAAGATATAGCATTAACAGTGTATCATATAGAGAATTTTAACTTGATATTCAGTAAAATTAAACATTGATTTGATATTTTACAGAAGTTTAATATAAAGTTATTATTTTTTACAGGCAGCAGAAGAGGAAGAAACACAAAACCAACATGATGATAGTTCCTCTGATTCAGGAACTCCATCAGGCCCTGATTTTAATTATATTTTAAATATGTCTCTGTGGTCTCTTACTAAAGAAAAAGTTGAAGAACTGATTAAACAGAGAGATGCAAAAGTATGAACTTTTGTGGGTTAAATAATTTGAAACTATTTCAGTATCATCCATATTTTTGTTTCCCTTTTTCTAAAAATAAGTATTTCGATTATCCTTTATACGTTTAAAAATGATTCACTGTTAAACTGTATTGCTTTTTTATTATAGGGCCGAGAGGTCAATGAACTTAAAAGAAAATCACCTTCTGATCTTTGGAAAGAAGATTTAGCAGCATTTGTTGAAGAACTGGATGTATGTTATGTCTATTAAAATATATTTAGAAAAATAATATCTAAGATACTAAAATCTATCTAAATTTGTTCAGAAGTTTTTTAACTATTGGTGTATTTATAAGTTAAGTTGTGATTAAGCTAGCTGTAGCTCTATGAAGTTATAAAGGAAAATTATTTCTGGTGTGGTTAAATATAGTATAATGCTTGGAGCTGATATTTAGTGTAAATTCAATACTTCCTATTAAAATTTCTTGATCAGCTTCTGAATTAGTTAATGGATTCAGCGTAATGTTTCAGCTTAATGTTTTCCTGGAAAGAGGTAAGACCAATACATCTATATAGTTAGTACAAGTACCTTGACTTTAGGAATAGAATGATAGTTCTTTAGATTTACTACAAAGAAATTTCAGTGTTTTTGTGTTGTAACTGAGTTCTCTCCAAGTAGAATTGTAACTTAAGAAATAAAAATATAGAGGAAAAAATATAAGCTATAAACCTTTATAAAATTGCCCACTTAAAATGTTAGAATTAAATAAATGACAGAAATATAAGCATCTGATTTTGAGTAACAAAGGATAAATTAATGTTTGTCATTAGTCATGATGTTATTTTCTTACGTTTTAATTCTTTCATTCATTGTCCACATGGTTCAGTTTTATTCTCATGGCTTATGTCTGAGTTAAACCTTTTTAAGAACAAGTATGCTATATTACTTATCTGATGTAATTTCCGGGTTTTTTTAGTGCTATTGTAGTAGGTTCCCTTAATGACTTTCCAAGTCATATAAGTGTACCTTGATTTATGCTTTTTAAAATATTGTTAATTAGAAATTTTTTTTTTAATTAGGGGAGTTTTTTTCCTTGCTGTCTTATATAATGTTAAAAAATTAACACGGAGCTGAAGTGTAACTCAGCAGCAGTGCACCTGTGTAGCGTGTGTGAGGCCCTGCGTTTGATCCCCAGCATCAAAGAGGGGGAAAAAAAAGCCATTAAATAAAACAAGCATACATTAAAAGGAAGAGCACTGCTTCTGATGAGTATTAATGCTATTCTGGTATTGCTTTAAGTTTGATCACTAATACAGTGAAACATAAGAAACTTTGTGGTTATGCCTATAAATTTCCTTATTATTGAAGAGTCATCATTCAAAGCAAGCTCATTAAAGAAAACAAAAAAAAGAATTTATTTGATTATTAGCAAAGTGGGTACAAACAATTTATTTAAATTTTAGATACGGTATTTTTTAAATATCTAAAATAATTTAGTAGTGTCATATCATTTCATATTTCATGTCATTTAAAGTCTAATGATACTGCTGTGGAAGGTCTAATGTATGCTGGAACTGCAGTCTGTATAGGTCTCAAAGGGATTCTCCCTGCAACGGAAAGAGGTTGTTACTAACCTGTTATATAGAGGAGTCTAGAGCATAGTAGAGCAACTTGCTTAGAAAGGGGTTACTGAGGTCATGAGTGTGATTCCCGGTACCGAAAAAAAGGAAAAAAGAAAGGCGTTACGTAATTATTCTTAAGATAGTTACTCATCTTCTCAGAGTCCCAGTTCCATTAGCCAAGAAGTGGGGGGTCATGGGATTGCTTATGCCTGGGACATGGTAGGTGCTCTATAAATGACCTGTTATTTCTTAAGAATACGTAACTTGTAAGTGGAAATGCCAAGATAGAAACGCACAGCTGTCTCACTTCAAAGCTCACGTTATTTCTCTAAATGTATGTGCAGAGATGCCATTTTCTCTTATACCCTTCACAGCATGTTTATTGTTTGAAAGAATAATTTTGTAAAACATGGAATCTGTGATATGAATCATGACTATGCCCTCATTCATTGTTACATAGAATATCTTATGTTAACTCTATTTTAATTTCTCATTCTTTTTAATTTTAACTTTCAATTTTTCATTTTTTTGACTTTTCATATATGAACCATTATTATGGCTAATGTAATAAAAAATAGCTTTACACTTCTTAACAGAACTGCTTTTATGTGTGACTTTCTCAGCTTCTTATTATACCAGGTCATCCTTAGTGAGTAAATAAAATTTGTTTTAATTTCTTTTTTTTTGTCCCGGGAATCAAGCTGAGGACCTTGCACTTGCCAGGCAGGTGCTAATTTCTATACTACAGTGATTGTCTTTTCAAATTGTTGTTTAAGCACCCCTCCCACTTTATGATTGTACTACAGAAAGTGGAAGCACAAGAAAGAGAAGATATTCTAGCAGGAATGTCTGGGAAAGCAATAAAAGGTAAAGTTGGCAAACCTAAGGTGAAGAAACTTCAATTGGAAGAGACAATGCCTTCACCTTATGGGAGAAGAATAATTCCCGAAATTACTGCTATGAAGGCAGATGCCAGCAAAAAGTTGTTGAAGAAGAAGAAGGTATGACACATACCTTATTTTAATCATTGCTAGACTCCTATCCTGTGTGTGTGTGATGTGTGTATGTAATTTGTTTGTATCTTAATTTTACTCTGTGATTAATCATGCCTTTTCTAATACATGTATATTTTAATTGTGATAAATTGTACCCTATGAGAGCAATTCATACAATAATGATATACTGGCCAAGAAGAGCTACATACTGGTGAAGAGCTATTTGCTTAATTCCTTTCTCATGTTTTGTTTTGAAATGGGTTTCACTTTCCTTGTTGCCCTGCCTGAGCCTGAGCTCCTGGTCTTCAACATTTCTGCTGCATCCTCCTAAGTAGGTAGGACTAGTCATGTGCTAGCAACTTTGTAAACTAAAATCTTAGGGCTCCCTCCTCCCCCACCAAAATGTGAATTTATCTACTTTAAAATATGAACTTCATTTCTATATCATGACCAATTAGGGAAGTATCAGAACAGGGTTTGTCTTTCAAAGTAAGCTCTCATTTTTACTGTTTGTTTTTGCTCTTAATTAAATTATTTAAATTAAGCACATCTTGTGTTTTTGGCACTGATAGGTATAGTTAAGGAGTTTTAAAAATATGACATTACTGGAGAGGAAGTTCAGAGCTGAGAGAACAGGATGTGTGGTGGTTTTAAATGAGAGATGTTATTGTTTCTGGACAGACTGATTTGAGTCTAGGAAATGTGTATGTGGAGAAGTCCACCAGGTAGTTGGGGATATACTATAGACTTACTCTAATAAAAGCATGGGAACCGAGCCTGAGAGCTGGAGTTAGAGATGGGAGCGCTCTCTGAACCAACTACCACTTAAAGCATAGGGCCACTTTGGTGTTAGAGCCGCCAGTCTCCTGTGTTCCGGTAAAAAGAAGTTTATACTATTTTCCTCTTACTGTTTTTCCTTTCCATGTACCAGCACACTATATTTTTCTTCAGAGAAAGCACTCTGTCCTTTCCAGTGTCTCTGGCAGGGTCAGTCTTCAGCACTTTTTTCTCGTCAGTCTCCAGAAGTGACTTCATCTGTGTCCAGAGCTTTTTCAGTTCAAAATAATGAATCCTAACTCTGCATCCCTAAGGTGCAGTGTTTCAGGCTGCCAAACTCATATACCTACCCAGATGCTCAAAGCCCCTGCGACATGGTATCTCTGAAACTGGACTAATTGTTCTGATTTTGGAACTTGCTCTGTGCCTTGTGTCACTGAATACATAACACTCAGCTATCACTGACAGAAATGGCGGGAAGGTTTTTTTTTATTTAACTGATAAGTCCTATTGACTGCCTACAAAGTGAGTAAAAAATCTACTTCCTTTTCTTGGTACCTTTTGATACTGCCCTAGAATTTTTAAGTTTTCTCTGACATGCCTTAAAATAGTGCTTTCTGAATGGTTGCCCTCTGTTCCCCTACTCCAGGTATTTAATCATGGCCTCTGCTTTTCTCCCCTTCGTTTCTTTTAGACCTGTCTTTCACTACTAGGATATTTCTGAAATGTAAGGCTGATTTCCACACAAATGCTTTAGAGCTTTCAGTGGCCCCCACTGATTACACATGACTGTTGGTGGGCAGTGGGTTGGCAGTGCGTGCTGTCTCCTGGCTCTTCTCTTTCACCTTTTCTTGGATCCCAGAAGACTATCTACTGTTTAAAGACCTAGTTCTTTAAACATAGCAGATACTTTATGCTGCTGAGCCTTCTGCCCGTAATGTCCTTCCCTCCTCTGCATTCCTGCAGAACTCAGTCAGAAAAGCCCTGTCTCTGTGGCACGTTCTCTGACCTTGCCTGAAGCAGAGCTGCTCTCTTGTCCACTTGAACCACTCTGCTGTCTTCCCTTGTATTTGCTGTTCGTGTTTTAATGTTTCTTTTTCTCTCTTTCCTTCTTCCCCTCCTCCCCTTTGGACTTTGTCTTACATTGCCTAACAGTGCCTGACATATGCCATTTATTTTCCTTCAATAATTTGATTTTTTTTCTAGTACATTAGAAGTTTCAGTTATAGGAACTTGTTTTGCAAGATATCTTCTAGTATGCTTAGCTGCTGGGCTGAAAGTCCTTGTGATAATCAACAGCTGTCATCTTATTTCTAGTGTTACTTCTAAATAGCTGTCATCTCATTGGGTATACCAGAAAATTGCAATTATAAGCAATATCATTGTCTGCAGATAGATGAACTAAAGTGAAATGTGGTCTGATTGTAGTCATCTATTAGGACCTAAGTAGGATCACATCTTTAAAACAACTTACCTGACATGGAGCTATCTGTTTACTAAAAGTGCATCTCTAAAATATGTGGTGTTACCTTAGTTTTTATTTTTGCTCGTGGTTTGTTTTTCTTTTTAACATGTAGGGTGACCTTGATACTACAGTAGTGAAAGTGGAATTTGATGAAGAATTCAGTGTAACACCAGTAGAAGGTACAGGAGAAGAAGCATTGGCCCCATCAGCTCCTATAAATAAAGGTCCCAAGCCCAAAAGGGAGAAAAAGGAACCTGGTGAGAAATTTCTCTCTCTGTATCTTTGTGTTTCTCTCTCTGTCTCTCTCTCTGCTATGTGTGTATGTAAAAATCTATGTATAAAGGATATTACTAGAATCTTCTGAAGTGCTTTTTTTATCATTGAAGTAATACCTTCACTTTTTAAGAACATTGATTATTTTATAATAAACTTTGCATAATAAGAGTTTTATTTTTACTAATGATATTTACACTTACCTTATTACTGTTGTTTTACTTTTAGGTACCAGGGTTAGAAAAACACCTACAGCATCTGGTAAACCTAGTGCAAAAAAAGTGAAGAAACGGAATCCTTGGTCAGATGATGAGTCCAAGTCAGAAAGTGACTTGGAAGAAACAGAACCTGTGGTTATTCCAAGAGACTCTTTGCTTAGGAGAGCAGCTGGTATTGTGATACACTTTATATTTATTGTATATTACAGTTGGACTTATAAGTTGGTATTATCAGTGTTAAGTGCTAAATTCAGAAGTTACAGTAATTAAGAGAAAATAAATCTCTTTGCATAGTGATCTTTTCTAGCAAAGCTGGGTAAATTTTTCTAAAGAGAATCATGTATTTTTAACTGAATTTTATTATAAACTTTGGCTATATTTCCTCTATAGCTTTAAGGTATTTGGTTTTAAAAAAACACTATACCTTGGTATTATACCACCAATAATGAATCTATTGGAAGTGCTTTGTGTTTTTGTCTTAACGTTTCTATCTTTTATAATGAAAACTTTCTTCCTACTTTAGGAGTCTGATTCTATGTGCATAGCTTTCTTAGTTACTGTGGTCTGCTGAGGCTGCAGAATCCCGTTTTGCTGTGACATGTTACTACTAAGCATGTGATTTGATCCATTTTGAATAATCAGTAATTAAAAATGAATGGGTTTCTTGTTTTATACATTCTTCTCAAATACTGTTAAGTCTGAATTTATTAACATATAGAATATAACATTATGGTTATGTAACTCTGGGAGATGCATTTTTAATTATATGTCAGGCCTTACATTCTTTGATTCTCTATCATACGACTGCTTTTTGTTTCCAGTGTACATAGGACCACTATAGGTCAGTGATGGCCAGCCTTTTAGAGCTTGCAGTGACATAAACAGCCTGCTGCCGCACACTTGCCATAGGTTCACCACCACTACTATAGGTGAATCTTTAACATGGATAATTTAAATTACATGAAAACTAATTTATTAAGTTAAATGATTCAAAATTATGTTTAGGCTATTCCATAAATGGAAAATACATTATATAGCGTCCAAGTGATTTTAGAAATTTACTCCATAATACCTGCTACAGAGTATAATAAAATTTATCTGCATTATGCTGATATGCCTTTCCCCTTAATTGCTATCTATATATATTTATGCATTATATGAACTTAATTGTTTTGCTGATACACTGAAGTTTTATATCTCTTTCTTCATTCGTCTGGAAACTTACTGTTTTTACTAAACCTGAAGAGAAGATAAAAGTTTATATCCAAAAAGTTAAGAGAAAGTAATTTAGCACTTTGCAGGGAGGAGTTAAAACAGGATCTTGCTAGTTCAGGCTATCCATGAACTCTAAAGTAGCCCAGGCTGGCCTCAAACTCACAGTGGTCCTCCTGCCTCAGCCTCCTGCATGCTGATTTTAAAGGAGTGAGTGCATCACCATGCACTAGCATTTTTTAAAGAATAGTAAAATATGTTATTAGTACTTGTAGAAGTGGGAAATCTCATATTAGTGTATACAGTGGCCATGTAAGACAAAGCCTTACTAAATACTTTCCTAAGTGTTTCTGAGTCATTATTCTAATCAACCAATCACATCACTTATGTTCTCCTGACATATGCAGCATTTCCCACACCTCCTAGAGAGTTTGAGACAGATGTTAACGCTTTGAGACCAAAGTCGTTAGGTCTTGGTCTCTAGATATTGATCCTTTATGTACTTTGAAATACTTCATGTGGATAAAGGTAGGATTTGAGTTTAATGTTTGTGTCGTTTTGTTTTGGTGGTGGTGGTGTTTCATTTTTGAAATGGGATCTCACTGTCATTGCCCAGGCTGGTCTCCAGTGATATTTCTGCCTTGGCCTTTTGAGTAGATGGAACCACAAGTGCATGCCACAATGCCTGGCTGACATTTCGTTTTTTTCTCCTAGCTGAAAGACCTAAGTACACGTTCGATTTCTCAGAAGAAGAAGATGATGATGCCGATGATGATGATGACAATAACGATTTAGAGGAACTGAAAGTTAAAGCGTCTCCCATAACAAATGATGGGGAGGATGAGTTTATTCCTTCAGATGGCTTAGATAAAGATGAATATACATTTCCTCCCAGCAAGTCTAAAACTACTCCAGAGTAAGTAATGAGGCAACTGCTATTCAGTAATACGATACAATTAGTTGTTCTAGGTATTTGTCAAAGATCTTGAACTTCAAAAAAATTATCATTCTAGGTAGTTTTCTTGATGAAGGAGTACATGTTGTTAATACAGTAGCTCTTGCTGTATTACAGTGATGACGAACTTTTTAGAGCTTTCAGTCATAACAAATAGCCTGCTGCAGTTCATGTGCCATAGGTTCGCCACCACTACTATAGTATGTGTAGAGAAAGGGCTGGCAAACTTTTTCGTAAAGATTTCAGGTTTTGTAGGTCATACAGTGTCTATCACAAGTGTTACAAGAAAACAGCCATAAATAATACGTAGATAAGTGGATGTAGCTATATTCCAATAAAGCATTATTTATAAAAATCAGCAGTAGGCTCATGGGATATAGTTGGACAACTGGTTTTGAGAAAAGTAACTAAATCTTTTGAATTGGGAAGTTTATATTTCTTTTTGAGATTTGGCCTCAATTGACACCTCAGTTTTTTTGCTTTTGGTGAATGCCAGTATTAATCTGTGAAATAAAAGGCTTGTGGACTGTATCAGGCTTTTTAAAAAAGTATTTTCCTGTTTAGTATAATTGGCCTTGACTGGATCACAAAATAAGTGCCAGCCTGTGGCCTAGAATCAGAAATGGGATTACTGACTGCTGTGAAAAGCATTCTGTCTTTCTCCCTGTGGCTCTGCTAATAATTTGCTGATGTCAGTTTCTGAAGTGATTATTTCTGTCAAGTATAAAATTTAATTTAGTGATAGTTTTAGTCGCTTTAAGATGTTGTTGGCCCAAGGATATAGCTCAGTGGCACAAGTACCTGCCTGATGAGTGTAAGGTCCTGAGTTCAATTCCTGGTACCAAAAAAAACAAAATAAAATGTCTAGTTTTCATTCTTAGTTAAATTATTGGTTTATCTGGGGTCTCAATGCACGTGTGTATACGTGGTTTATGTGTATGTATACATGCCCTGCTTTTAATTAAAAAAGAAATGAAAATAAGGTTTTTCCTGCTGTGATTATGATCTTATAGTATGTATTATATGTAATCTAGGATTGAAATAAGATATTTAAGTATGTCCTCTTTGTGGTACTTTTCCTGTAGAAAATCTTCACATGACAAAAAAAGTCAGGATTTTGGGAATCTCTTTTCATTTCCTTCATACTCTCAGAAGTCAGAAGATGGTATGTTTTTAATCTTTTCATTTGTTAATTGTATCACTGTTTAGAGGAGAGAAGGAGATAAATCATTAGGTCAGGACTTAAGTTCATGAGTGTAGAAGACTTACTTTTTTACATTTTGTTCGGTGTATTTGGATTTATTTCCTTTTTCTGAGGCGATCCCCAGCTGATTGCTTAGAATAGGCATTGTGGAAGCATTTAGGTGGACAAGCACATGTGAACCTATTTATATGGAGTGTGCGTTATAGTGCTTGGATAATAAGAAAAGGTATGAAAAGAGAGACTGTAGGAGATTGAACTGTGATTTGTTTGGATAAATTATAATAGCTGGGAGACTATAACCTTTCTCAAACAAATTTAATTAGGGTGCATGTTTTAAATTTCCTGTATTTTTGTGTGTGGAATTTTTAAGGTCCCATTGTCTTGTATTTTTAAATATACATATACATACAAACCCAGATTTGGTATTTTATTTATTTATGTGTATGTATATGTGTGTGTATATATATATATACACACACACACACACACACACAGAGTCATTTTTGACAGCATATTAAAATAATTATTTAAAAATACTTAAATCTAAGTAAAAGTTCCTGCTGTGGTATAAGGGAGGGAGGGAACAAAAGATTGTCTTAATAATTTGTGTACAGGGGCTGGGGATATAGCTCAGTGGAGTAAGCGCCTGCCTAGCAAGCGCAGGGTCCTGAGTTCGATCCCCAGTACCACAAAAAAAAAATAATAATAATAATTTGTGTACAAAAGTAAACTGACGGTAAGCTTATATAAATTTTAATTAATCTTTGATTCCTTACTAATTTAGAAATACGAATGTTTACTACTCTTTTAGATTTGAACATTATTACAGGTATTCCTGAAAGGTTAGTAGTATTTGTTTAGCTACTAAAATAATCACAGTGGAGCTTGTTTTATATCTTATTTTAAAATCAATCTTCAGTACATATTTTTGAACTAGTCAGCTGCATTTTAAATGGCTAGCACTTGGTACTATTAATTTTCACTACTCTATGCATTTCTGTATTGTTTCACAGCACCGTTAACATTTTTGAGGTATAACATTGATATATTTTTTGTTTTCAGCTATTTGTGTGTTATGGATTATATGATCACAAAATAAAAACTTACAAGATCAATTATCTAGCTAAAGAGAAGTCATCAGTTAAACGAATCAAAGTTTACTCAGAGGTCTTTATAGAATCTCTTTACTAAAAACAGCTTTGAAATTTTTAGATTCGGCTAAATTTGACAGTAATGAAGAAGATACTGCTTCTGTTTTTTCACCATCATTTGGTCTGAAGCAAACAGACAAAGTTCCAAGTAAAACAGTAGCAGCTAAAAAGGGTATGTACATATAGTTTATTGTGTTAAGCATTGCATAAACCATGTAGACGTATTTGGTGCAACGGAAATTTAATATAACTTGAATTTTGCACGTGGACTTCACTATAAGACTGTTAAAAGGTATGTGTGTAGTAGTATCCTCTTGTTTTAATTATGTGAGGAAATGATTTAAATCTCTATAGAACTACATTTTAAAGTTATTTTAATTATAAAATCTCATGCATTCCTATCTAGATAACTTAGTAGCAAAGCTCCTTGTTAGGTGTATAGTGGTTTACAATTTTATCTTGCTAGTTGACTCATTCTGTTGTCTGTGTCAGTCCTGTCTTCATCCCCTTAGTGTAGAGATCAGTCATTTCAGTCAGGATGCTGTTATGAGTCATGTAGTTGTTTTGTTTTGTTTTGTTTTTTTCATGGCTTTTAAATTGTCCAGGAAACACTGAGTCAATCGTGAATCTGTGATTAGTACTAAGACATACACTTTGGTCCTTTTGAAGAAGATCTGTATTCATTGCTTTGTATTTGAAAAACAGTAATTTACTTTAAAAAATGTGATACCAGTTTCCCCAAGTGAATATAATTATTGCATAATATAAACATATACCAATTAAATAAAAAATTTTTGAAAGATTTATCTCTTGAAATAGGCTTTTAAAGATACATTTTTTTGTTAATTTTTCTCTGACAACTTTTTTTTTTTTAAGTTCTTTTGAGACAGAGTCTTGCTATGTAGTTGAGGCTGGCCTTGAACTTGCTTATGTAGCCCAGACTAGTCTTGAACCCCTGGCAGTCCTCCTTCCTCAGCCTTCCCAGTGCTGGGATTACAGGCATGTACCACCAGGCCTGGCTTCTCTGAAACTTTTTTCCAGTAGAAGTTAATATGTCATTCACTTAGTAAATCTCTGCAAAGTTAATGGGTGTGCAAACTGTAAAATGTTGCATATGAGTTCAGTGTTGGCCTATAAGTGGACAAATTAATATCTCTGTCTACATCAAAGGACAAGATTTCTCATCTAACATTCATGAATGTTTCCTCTTTCTTGTGCTTATAAGCATTGGTTTATTACAAAATACAATGGGACAGTATGTACACAACGTGTATTTAGTTAAATTTCCTTTATTAAAAAAGGGCTTCTGCTTGGCGTGGTAGTGCATGCCTGTAATCCCAGCACTTGGGAGGCTGAGGCAGGAGGATCATTGTGAGTTTAAGACCAACCTGGGCTACAAAATGAGCTCAAGGCCAGCCTGCACTGCATAGTGAGACTCTGTCTCAAAAAGACAAAAAAAAGTAGGGGGGTCATATGCTAGGCATTGAAAATGATATGAATGAAAAATGGTTTTATCCTTAAACCAGCATAAAAGGAAGTTATTAATACATCTGATTTATTCAACAAATATTTGTCCATTTTCCAGTAATATACGTTTAAAAGAGTTGTACTGGTAGTGTTTACAAGCTAGTTGTTTTTTTTTTTTTTTTCCTAGAAATAAAGGTTTGGTTGCTTAAAAAAATCTAATTGAGATGCTACATATGACAAGAAATAAACTCGATAGACTATTCCTGCAAAGATCTTACAAATCTACAACATAAAACACCATTATAGACATGAGTATTAAATGTAACACAATACTAAAATTAACTATTCTGAGTGCGCTAGGACTCTGGTGGGACTGGCTGTAGTCAGCACCCTGGGTGACCCACGAATGTCCAGTTGCCCTTACCTCTTCAGTACACGTGGGCCAGGGTCTACATTTTTCTTGCCCAAGGCCTTTCTCTTTGCAGCTGTGCTGGAATATTACAACTCCCTTATCCCTCAGCTGCCTGACGGAAGAAAGCTGGTTTGTAAACAGCCCAGAGCTCTTTTCCTTTCAAGTGAGCTAACTCTGGGATATGTTTTAACTGGTTCCCAAAAATCTCCAGTGGGAATTAAGCTCCTAAAATGATGAGTGGCTTGATAACTCCCCCACTATTAGCCACCCTCGGCATTGTTTTATTTTGGTGCTGTTTTTTCCATTACCTTCCAAATCAACACACTTACTTTTGAATCTTTGTTTTGAGGCCTCACAGGGTCTTCTGGGGAGCTCAAACTAAGACAGACCTTAACATTTTTATCTTTTTCTTAAAATCATCTTCATATAAGCATCTTATAAATAGCACTTCCTGAGACATACCATCCTGTTTCTTTAATCAAGCTGTTTACCCTAATGACTTAGAATTTAGCATTAAGAGAAAGGCTAGAATGTTATATCTCCTGTCTTATTTGGTTGTTTTGAATAGTTGTACTGCTTTGGGTTCACTGAGCTGGAGACTATGTAGTATGACTTCAGGGATGTCAGCAAATCCTCCCCCTTCCTCCAGCTTCCTCCCAAAATGTAATTCTTATAAAACAGTTTGAAAGCATATCATGTCCCTCTCTTGTTACCCAAGTTATATATATGATTTCACAAATTATACCCTATAGTTCTAATAGTTGACAGCAAAAAAAAGGTCATAATACTCAGCTACCTGACTTGGGTTTGGCTGGTAGAGTTCAAAGTATCACCTAACACTGGAAGTTTAGAAACCTTGCCAAGGAAAATAAAACATAGTCACCTTCACCCAGCCATGACTGGTGTGTATTGTTGTTAAGAGCTGCCTCGTGGCTCCCGTGGAAGGCTTAGTCATACAGACTTAAAGAGCACACGGGTCTTGGGCTGCTGCCTCCATGAGGAGCTGCTTCCTCCAGCTGTTGGCTAGGAAGGGACCTTACTATCTCCAGCCTCTCAGATCGATACCGGGAATACATTTTCCATAGACCCAGCACTGGTTTTTAATTTTTAATGGAAAGTTCTGCAGTTGATTTGGTTGGGTCCATTCAAAACTTTTTTCCAAACTGTCTTATTACCCCAGTAATATGTGGATGAGCTTTTACACTGAATTATAGATAAACCTGAAAAAACAGTCCACTTTAAAAACAAAATACTGGACAGCAAAGTGAAGGCCTCATATTTGTGATCTACTTATCTAGGATTCTCATATTTTTTTCACATAAAGATATTAAGTCTGGAAGCGAATTGGTTTCTACTCATTGTATTTGAGAATCCCATGAAATGCATTCTCTCTCTAAATCATTTTAAGTCATTTTAATCTAGACCTCTTAACATGTGGCTGTACTTGGATTATAATTAGTGTCACATGTTACTTTTTTGTCATGACTAAAGTTACTCTTTAATTCATTTTTAATAGTCTTTGCCTAAAATATCTCAGTGGAATTGTCTAGCAAATCATGCACAATTCAATCAAATTCATTGTATCTATGAAAAACTGTTTTCCTTTATACTGACAGTAAGCAGAGAGAAACCATTTCATTACTTAAGGCTACTCAATTTCTTATCAGCAGTAAGGAATTCTCGTCTTATAAAACTCACTTCAGCTTGGTTTGTTGGTAAGTATATTGCATTGACCTGTGAAATGGATATTTGCTTAATAGGAAAACCACCTTTGGATATAGCTTCTAAACCCAAGAGAGCCCCCAAGCAGAAGAAAGTAGTGGAGACTATAAACTCTGACTCAGATTCAGAATTTGGCATTCCAAAGAAGACTGCAACACCAAAAGGTGAGGATTATCTTTGTATAATCCTTTAACATATGCCACGTGGAAAAGATTGTTTCTTTGGTGGCATTCGATTCAGACACTGAGTACCTCTTTTAAATTACTCTAACCCTTAAAAAGCAGCATGACTAAGAATCGGTGTTGGATTAGAGTCCATTGGAAATAAAGAGCAATTTAGTCCACTCACTGTGTGTTAACATTCAGTACATTGTGACCCAAGTGGGCTCAATAAGAATACTTAAGAATGGTTTAAAGACCCCTAAAGCCAACTCACTGAAAGTTGTTATTAAGAAGGCAGATAGGACTTGACATGAACTATGACACTCATTGGAGTTGGCTAGATCTAGGACTTTAAGGCCATAACTTTTTCTTCCTGTAGGAAATAAAGTAGTTCAGGGCAACACAAGGATCTAGCACAGGTTCTTCCTAGCACTCCCTCTTGGCCTCCAAAATCTGGAAAGCCTTAAAGGATGCTTTGAAAAACATATATGTAGGACAGGAGAACACTGAGAGTAGCTGCTTTTATAAAACTGAAGGATATTTTCATCAATATGTTGATTTTACATCTTAAAGGCATGGTTGGGATAAGGAGCCATAGACTTAAAAGAAAATAGGGAATGGGAGAGTGGAAAGACTACCAGAGACTAGGGAGGTCAGTACTTAAATTTACAAAAGTTTGGAACCTTTGTAAATTTAAAAATGCAATTTCATCAATTCATTTGGTAAGCTCTGACATCCCAAGATCATTTAGGCTGTCCTTTCTGATGAGTACTATGGAGGTCCTATCTCTCAAGGTAGAGTTGGAGTGTAGTTTCATTTTATTTTGGCCCACCACTTCTTACCTTTTTCCTTTCTTCCTCCAGTGAAGAGAATAAGAGGTTAGTAGGTAAAACAAAACAAAACAAAGGTTGTATGTACTGAGTCTAGATTTGACAAGGAATATAGATTTGACAGATTATTAATACTAGATGAGTTATTCTGAGTACTAAGTGAGATCCACAAATTTACTTGCCACTAGTATGTCCTAAGTAAATTGTGGATAAGCATTTAAAGCTATACAATAATTTAGTGTTAGTAAAAAAGCATGTGATGACTTCTTTGGTAATTAATGATTTTTTGAAAATGTTGAAAGTACTACATTGTAAGTTGGAAATTTTAAAAATTTCCATCACATGTAACTTAAGCACTCTTAAGAAATTTCCTTAGCAGGACCAAGGACCACATATGCAAGATGTCAATTTTTCATTTATTAGGGGCTTAGTCATTAAAATTTGTCTTCCAAAATTTTCCCACTTGTTTAAATATATTTGTGAAATGCTCTTTAGTCATGTCAACCCCAGAAATAAAATGTCCTATGAATCACTTGTGTATCCCAGTGAGAGAGCAAGATTGCATGTCAAAGAAGCAAAGTATGTTTCGGTATTTATCTTATGTTGTACTTATATTGACTGGAAAAATATTTTTGTATTGCTATTAAGGTAAAGGCCGAGGGGCAAAGAAAAGGAAAGCATCTGGCTCTGAAAATGAAGGTGATTATAACCCTGGCAGGAAAACATCCAAAACAACAAGCAAGGTGATTAAGAGCATCTTTTTAGTGCACAGTTTTATTTAAGATAATCTATAACTGACTTAGTTGTTCATTACCATAATGTAATAGCTCAGAACAGCTCTTACCAACAGAGAACTAGCATATGGTTACAAAATAATAAAATATAAATTTATATAACTTATAATTTGTATGAGGTCAGTTCCTTGTAAGTGTGCCGTAAACCAGTTCTACTCAGAACCTGCACTTCCATCTGTTGATCTGTAGTAGTTATATGCTACCTGAATATTACACTATTTCTTTTTAAATTCATTTGACTGTGGCTAATTTTGCCAGTTAATCTGACTTTCCCCCAGAAATACTCTTTCAGGTAATTGAGTGACAGCAGATGCTCCCCTCCCACTTCTCTTCTGTTAAAATTTTAAAAATGAGAAGTAAAGGTGATGATAGCTTTGCTACTTTCCACATTTGATCACTTCCATTCAGTCATCATCTGTGCCTCTTTGGTCTACCTTGGTAATTCTTCTCCTACTTGTTTATGAACATTTACAGTGTGTCTTATACTGTGCATGATCTTGTTTCCTTCCCATTCTTGATATGTACTTATGAATAGGACAAAATGAAATTTTACTAATCCAGGCATTTTGTACGCTTACTGGATAATGTAATTTAGAATCATGGTGTTGCATTCTTGAGGCTGTAACTTGCTAAACATGAGAACCAGCAAGGTGGCAAATTATATCTAATCCTTTTTCCTTCAAAAATTGGTCATACACTTAGGTTAGCATTATAATTCTGATGTCTAAAAAAGTATATTTTTTATTAGTGCTTATTATTTTTACAAAATAGTTTCAATATGTATATTTTGATTATATCCATCCCCATCGCCTTCCTTTATGACCTTTCTCTGCTTTTATTCTCTTCTTGTTTAATAAGTTTCTCTTTACATGTCATCTTTTTTTAGAATGTGTGTATTAGGGAGAACACATAGTACCTAGGTCTGGCTTGTTTTGCTGAACATGAATTCTAGTTCCATTCATTTTATTGAAAATAATGTAATTTTGTTATGGCTGAATAATACTCCATTGTGAATATACACATTTTCTTTATCCATTTATCTGTTGGCTTGCCAGGCAGGTCCCATATCTTGGCTACTGTGAATTGTGCCACAGTAACATGAGTATGGAATTATACCTATAGTATATAGACTATGTTATATAAATTTCTATTTTATTATTTTGTAACCAAGGAGTAGTATAGCTGGGTCAAATGATATAGCTCTACCTTTAGTTTTTTTAAAGAACCTCCATACTGATTTCCGTAGGGGCTATTTACATTTCCTATCAACCCTATTAGAAGCTTCCCTACCCTGCATCCAGCACTTTTTTCAGATTCTTGATGATAGCCATGCTGTCTGGGGTGAGATGGGATTTCAGTATAGTTTTAATTTGTATTTCCCTAATGGCTACAGATGTTGAACATCTTTTCATACATTAATTGCCATTTATACTTATTTTGAGAAGTAGCTATTCAAGTCCTCATTTATTGGTGGTTATTCAGTTTTGTTTTTTTGGTGTTCAGCTTTTTGAGTTCTTTATATATTCTAGATATTTTCTGTCAGAATAATAGCTGGCAAAGATTTTCTGATTTTTCAGACTTTTTATTGTTTTCCTGTTGTGCAGAAAGTTTTAAATTGATGTAGTTCCATTAGTTGATTCTTCACATTACTTTCTGTGCTATTCGAAGAAGTCTTTGTGCCTATCACTGCAGGTGTTTACCCTATGTTATATTCTAGTAGTTTCAAAGTTTCACATCTTGTACCTAGGGTTTTGATTCCTTTTGAACTGGTTTTTGTACAGGGTAAGAGATAGAGATAACATTTCAGTCTTCTGTATCTGGATACCTTGTTTTCTCAGCACCATTTATTAAGCCTATTATTTCTCCAATGTATGCTTTTGGCTCCTTTGTCAAGAGTCAGATGGCTATAGTTGTGTGGGTTTGTTTCTGTATTCTCTAGTCTACCCCATTGGTCTATGTTGTCTGCTTTGTATTATGCTGGTTTTGTTACTGCGACCTTGTAGTGTAGTTTGAAATCAGGTCCTATACTGTGATTTCTTCAGCTGTGCTCTTTTTGCTTACAAGTGCTTTGCCTATCCTGGCTTTTCTGTGTTTTTACATGAACTGTGGGATTGTTTTTTCTAGTTCTGTAGAATGTCACTGGATTTGTAGATTGGTTTTGGTAATGTGGCCATTTTAACAATATTAATTCTGCCTATCCATGAACATGGGAGACTTTTATATCTTCTAGTATCTTCAATTTATTTCTTTAGTGTTTTTTAATTTTCATTGCAGAAGTCTTTCATCTCCTTGGTTAGGTTGACCCTTAAGTATGTTTTACACTATTATGAATGGATTTGTTTTCCTTCTTTCTTTCTTAGCTGGTTCATTATTGGCATGCAGAAAAACTCTTTAGTGTTTTGCTTTGATTTTTTTATCCTGACAATTCTGCTTTTAGGTTTATTTGTAATACTTAAATATAAGCAAGGATAGTATAAGGAATGACATTTCTTAATGCTTAGTCTTTTCTTAACTTTGAGGTTTTAAATCTGTGTATGCCTGTGTATTTTTAATATCTAGAAACCGAAGAAAACATCTTTTGATCAGGATTCAGATGTGGACATCTTCCCCTCAGACTTTACTTCTGACCCACCTTCTCTGCCACGGACCGGTCGGGCTAGGAAAGAAGTAAAATATTTTGCAGAGTCAGATGAAGAAGAAGATGTTGATTTTGAAATGTTTAATTAAGTGCCCCAAGAGCACAAGCATTTTAACAAACACCTTGTGTTGTCCTTTTGTCTTTTCTGTCTCAGACTTTTGTACATCTGGCTTATTTTAATGTGATGATGTAATTGATGGTTTTTTATTATTGTGGTAGGCCTTTTAACATTTTGTTCTTACACATACAGTTTTATGCTCTTTTTTACTCATTGAAATGTCATGTACTGTCTGATTGGCTTGTAGAATTGTTATAGATTGCCGTGCACTAGCACAGATTTTAATTGTCATGTTTGCAGACTACAGACCTGCTTTTTGAAATGAAATTTAAACATTAAAAATGGAACTGTGTTGTGTCTCTTTATAAAAGTAAAAGTCTCACACACCTTTAAAATAAATATATTTTATTCTTTGCCAGGAGACTCCATGGAAAAAGGTAAACAGTATATGAACATAGAAAGCATTGTTAAACAATCTCAATGTACAAACAGAGCCAGTGAAAAGTACATCACAGACTTGCTAATATAAAAAAAAATCCACTAGAGCTTAAATGAGAACTAAGAAACTGACACTTGTATCTGTTAACCACTCTACCACAGCTTTCACTCTGCTTCATAGTGATTGAACAAGGTCAAAGGAGGCAGAGTCTATGCCCATGCCTTAGGGAGTTGTTTACCCTCTGCATCAAGAAAACTGGGAATAAACAAATCCCAGTGTCAGGCAGGAATCAGGAAGGACACTAGAGTTACACTGGTGGTAGACCAGTCAGCTAATTATCCCATGAACAGGTAAACAAAACCTTGGTAACACTGAAAAGTGTTTTTGCCTTGGAGGCTATCATTACTGTAAAAATGTAACATTTTTAAAAAATTGTGTAGTTATGTCATTAAACAAGTAATAACCACTTTTAATTTAAAGTGACATTAACAATTGAGCAAATGCCATTTGATTAACTGAACTGGCAGTTACACTGACACAGAATTCTCTTCTGCTAGTACAGTGAATTTGTATACGTTTATTGGGAAATATGAAATAAAAGATGCAATTGGAAAACATCAAAAAGAGCAAGGACAAGCTTCCACACTAACTAAACCAGAGCATCTTTAGTCTTGTCATACTGTACAGCAGTCCTGTTTCCTTACCTTGAGGTCTTGATTATTCCATAAAAGCAAGACAGTTACGTTTTTGAAGCTTTCCTAGGTGGACATGTACAGTAGTCTGTTTCATATCCTTGGTGTCTTCTTGGTTATTGAGTATGCAAGACAAAAGGAAAGCACCAAACATACAGTATAGAAAGAGCAGAGCCGTACTTCGGTATGTACAAAGTCTTCAGAAACTTAACCAGGGGTAAAGTATTTTGACTGGGTCTTTGCCATGCAATCTTGACTGTTCAAAGAGGAAAATAGAAGCTTTTAACTAGTTTCTGTTTGCATGAAATGGCTGATTTTTAGAATTCAAAAAGTTTGTATTTCTAGGTAAGTTACACAGTGAAGAGTATATATACTGATACATACGAAAACTTCTTGGTCCTTCTTGAGTTTTAATGTATTTTCAGTCCAAAAACTAAGCAGCAGTAAAAATGTTTTTCCTTGCATTTTAAATCCCGAAACTGAAGGTACTGTGGAATGTTTGAAGTAGCTGGAAATTGTCTCATTGCACCAGTGGTGACTGACTGACTCCACTGTTTTCCACTGAGCTAGGTGAGATGCTGGGACTGTGCTCTGCTGTGTTCCCACTTGAACTTGGAGTCAAAGGTTCGTGTCCTTCAGAGTTCTCCAGCATTTCCTGAATGAGAGGTGGCATAGATCCAGGGATTTCCATTTTCAAGGTAATTACTCGTTCTGCACCTTTTAAAAAGAGATAAACGAAATCTGATTAAGAACTTAAGCTACATAAAAAGGGACCAACTTTCATGTACTTTCAGTGTATTCAGACTTCTGAATGAATTATCAAATACTGTACAGATATCAAGTGGCTTTTGTCTTTGCTGAAAAAGATCCATTTATTACCATAACTCTCATAAACACCAAGTATATTTACAGTGGGGACTACAGCCATCAGAAACCCACCATGGGTGGTGAAGTCAGAGTAGGCTTCTAACCAGCTCAGGGTCACAGCGTGCTGACAGAGGGTTTCTTCACTATTGGAGGGACCCTTTTTGATCTTTTATGAAAGCGACAGTCAATACCATTTTTCCTCTTAAAACTTTGAGAGCAAGGCCCCTTAGAAGCTGCCCTCCTTTTACAACACTAATCACCTAACAGTTAACCCAGGGGTGACTCGGGCAGGCACCAGTTTATGGCCTGACTAACCCAGGCATCACTCGGACAGGTGTTGTTTCATTGACAACACTACCTTTTTAGTATTTCCTGTTATAAAAATTAATAAAGGAAATACGCAATTTTTGGTCATCTTGCATTTAAATAATTGGAATGGTAAGTGGTTAAAACATTTTTACTCTACGGAAAAGCAGCAAAAATATGGTAACATAGTTAAATTTTATAGGTCCAGTGTCTCAGTCAACACAATTTACGAAGACAGGTTCATTGTAAAAAACCAGAAAAAGTGTGTTTTAAAACCCATAAATGCAGGAATTGACTAGTTCATGGGCAGTGATTTTCAACACCCTAATTTAGCGTTGTACTGTACCATACAGGAACCACTAGCCATATGGGGTTGAATTTAAATCTGTTAAAAACTGTTAGAAAATTTGTCCCAATTGCATTAGCCAAACTTAAAGTGGTTGCGAACCATGTGACTGGGGCTACTATATTAGGGCGAATTGAATATTTTCATAGTCACAATAAATTATTAGCTGTCATTGGACCGGCTATAGAGAATGGTAATATTAACTTCTCTTTTAAATAATTACACTGGTTAAGCAGTGGGATCTACTTTTTGCTACTCCTAGGTAGGGGTGAACTCAAAATTTTTCTCTTAAGAATCCTCTTAAAAAGAATTGAGAGTCATTCTCAGAAAAGTTCACTGTGCTAAGCACTTTCCAAAATGTGGTTTCTTCCTTGACTTGCCAAGGTCTTCAGGTGCAGAGTTCTGTAACGGGGAAGGAAAGGGACAGATAACTACATTTGGTAGGAGGAGTAGCTGCAGAATTGTGATACGGTTCTAGGCACTTTTGTAATTGCTTGAGGTACCACATAAACTGAAAATCACCCGGCAAAGAAATTTACTTCTCTCAGGAAAGCAAAAAATTCCTTAGCTTGGAATTGTAGAAAGTAAATCCGCCTGTACTCGAGAGCAGTGGCCACAAGATTAAGAGTGAAATCTAACCCCTAAGTGCTACTTTTTGCTTGGGCTTTGGACGTTAAGGAAAAACTGAAGCAAATTTATATAAACATGTCAGGAAATCTGGAGTGAAATGTACGAAACCAGAAGGTAACAGTGTCATACCACCTTATTGGGAAGCAGTTTTTTTTCTAGTTGCACATCTGAAATTTAACATTCTCAGTAATTTATTAATGTCATTAAGTACTGGCATCTGGTTTTTGCTTCAGTTTTCTTTTTATTTTAAAAATTAAAAACTGACAAAACAACGACAAAATCAAAACAACACAAAAACCACAAAAAAGAAACATGACCTCCAGACAAAATGATAGAAATTTATAATGGTTGCTAAATTATATACTGTTACCTTCAACAAAGTTGCTCAGTCCATTACACATAAGAATGTAAGATTGATCGAACAAAGACAGTGACAAGTAAAAAAAAAAAAAAAAGTAAAAAAAAAAAAACCACTGGAAATGATGCAGAGGTTTACCATACAAAATGGTAGGAGTTTAACAATAGTTCTTATACTGCACATTGTTTGCAGATGGGCTACCAAATTCAAGTGTACAAAACTGGTCAAGAAAAAAGAAGAAAATTTTAAGCATTGACTCAGAATGTATCCTAGAAGATGTCTCTTAAAAAGGAGCTCAAGAACTGTGTGGGGTTTGGTTTTCTTCCCTCTAATTCTAATGAGAGGCAGGTTCCAAAACTTAAAAATCAGCTAACTAAATATGCTGAATTAAAACATGAGATTTTACAAAACACAACCAGAAAGGCCTTCAACTTCATGCTGTGATTGTAGACCTACCTTTAGCACTGATGCTGCGGAGATCTGTGATTTTCATTAAGATCTTTGGAAACATGTGAGGCTTGCTAGGCCGCCTTTTTCTGATATAAATTTTTAGTGCTTCCAGCAATGGTTCTTGTAGCTTATCTACTTTTGTTGGTTCCTCAAGGTCCTGACGGTCTGGATAACAGTAACATATTAAACAAAATGAGGACAGAAAGGGTTGTGTGTTTCCTGGGCTGTGTGATTTCTGCCCATTTCTCCACTTTCTCGTTTCCTACTACTACAATAGTATGACTATTTGTTGATTAAATCTCACACTTACTTAAATGTAAGTAACTGTCGCCCTTGGAGGGCTGATAGACATTTGATGTCTGATTGGTTTTGTCCCAAGGAACAAGTTACCTTTTGTGACCAGGAGATGTCAGTGCTGAGTTGAATTAAAAGCAAACAGAGCAGGGTGGTTGTAAAAGTCAGGTAAATCTGACCCTTCATTAAAACCATTACTTTTTAACCACTCGAGATTGAGCCTGTGTGACCCGCAGGGGTCGCCACACAGAGAAAGCATGTTTTATCTCTCTCTCCAAGGGTGGGTGGGGCTGCCGGTCAGTAACTTCATTCCCAGCCACACAGAGTATACAGGTCTCTTGGGTCATCATTAAATTCCCCAGGCAATTCCTCTGACAATAGTTTGGAACCCCATTTTAAAAAAGGACCTATGGGGTTTACAGAAATAGCATTCTGATATTTCTTTCAGAGCAAAAGGATTCCTAATACTATTACTTACTATAACAGTATAGCCAACCCAGGCATGTCTGCTTTGTCCACATGCCTTTCCCCATGCAAAAGAACTCCAACATGAGATCAGGAATTTCCCATAAACTGTAGGTTGTTCTTCATGGGATCACATGAAAGTCTGTCTAATATACCTCCACAGATTAAGCAGATGGCACTGAGAAGGCCTGTTTCTGTGTCATCCATTTCCAAAGGCAGGAGCTGGTTGGCAAAGGTGAATACAAGGTCAGTGAGAGGACCGAATCCAGCATTGTGCATCTGAGTTCGATTTAGGGTAAGGCCATCTGAAAAGGTCATGGTGTCTTGTTCTGGGGTATATCTGGTGCAAATTCTAAGAATCTGGGAAAAAAAAAGTTTATTTAATGAATAATTTGTACTAGCCTACCTAACAGCATCAGTTTTATGCAAGCAGAAAGTAATATGAAGATTTCCAAGCAGCTCATATATCGATACTATGGGGTAGTTTGCCCTCCTTTGGGGATGTTTAATTCTTCTCCAGCTCTTTCATTAAGACTACAAAAGCCAAGTATAGGGCTGTAGTTATTTAGTGAATACCATGCAAGAAATTTTGAAAAATAACTTTGTGATAAGAAGTAAAGAGCTTACTTTTTTTTTTTTTAAAGTATCTACTATTTATTAAGTTCCTAGTGTATCACAAGTATTGTACATACTTTACCTTACTCGGTCTTTCAAACAACCGGCAGTTATATTTTAGATAGGGGAGCTAAGGCTAGAAAGGCTGCATGATGTGCCCGTGTCACATAGTTAAGCTGTAATGAACCCGACTCAAAGCCAAGTTGGGATCGCTCTTCCACGATGTCTGATCACGTAACTACCCAGATAAACATACGGTTACATGGACTGTAAGGCAGAGAAGTAGAACTAGGTGGGTGCCAGGCAGTTTGGAAGGAAAGCTCAGGTATAGTTAAGAGGAAATCAAGGACAGCTCCAAGGGGGGCAGTTGGCATTTCAATCCCAACCTGAACTATAGGCAGGGTTTCTATTGGTGAGAAGCCTCAGTCACTGACAGTCACCCAGCCTTACCTTATGTGCCCGGGAGATCACCTCCCTGGCCACGCCGAGGTGCTTGTTATCAGGAAGGCTTCTGCTCCCTGTACTGTGCCTCTAGGTCTCACTCAAAAGCACAATAAACCTGAAAACACCTTGTTTGCCTATACAGCCAATCCTGTCTCATGTTCCCAGGACTGTAAAAACCCTTCAGCTGGTAAGGAGCTCTGTGTATTACAGAGCACTTAACCACTAGAACCACACTTTTCTGTGCCATGTCCTGTGCTAAGCATTGCAATGAACTGTTTCTCCTAAAAGCCCAGGACTTGAGTAGCACTGTTACCCTGTGTTACAGGTACGGAGACTGATCTGCATAGCCTCTCCTAGGCTACCTAACTGTGAGGTTGTGTGGCTTGATCTAAGCCATTTCTAGAACTTAAGTGTTTACTGTTTTGTACCTGCCTCCCCTGTCTCCATGCCAGTGTCTACACAGGATGACCTCTGCCTGGTACGGATGTGCCTCTCGGCCTCATTGTCCCCTGGTTTGTGGTGTTTTGTGTAGCACGCAGCCTGCACAGCTCTTCCTGGTGGCCTACCTGCTCTATAGCAGCACAGAGCCTGTGGCCCTGAAGTAAGAACTTCCCTTTATATGGAGAAAGGTGTTGAAATACTGGAATCCGGATAAACTCCTTCATGTTCCTATTGTATGATCAGCTGGTACAATGTACTAAAAAGTACCTGAGTATGAAATCATGAGTGTGAATGGTTATCAAAATATCATAGTAACTTCCCTTCCTTGGATGGATGGTAATTTTTACATTTCATCTGTGCAGAGACTTCTGAGACAGCCCAGCCACCTCCTCTGGGTCCCCAACTAGCTGCTGTTTCACTTCGTCTTGGTAGCTGACAGGGTTCAAAGCCATTCCCATTAGAGCAGCAAGGAGACCACGACATCCCAGGGTGTATATTTCACATTCCTCTCAAAGCTCTCTGAGATGAAGCAAGGGTCCCAGGATCACGGAGGATGGCGCTAGAGCCTAGGTTATAGGTCTCACAGCCTGCAGCCTGCAGCCTGAAGCTGCCTGGAGAAGCAGCAGGCGTGACTGGTTACCGAGGGAGTTCTCATGCGACAGTCTGAGTCAGTATGCGCAATATGTTTACGGGCTCAAACTTCCCGGGCATGTTTCTAGTCTTACATCAAACAGATAGTAAATAACTTTGTGCCTTCACCATGCTGCCATGGTACGAATGCACGAATCTGTTCCCTGAAGGATAAAAGAATCGGAAGATTTGATGGAAAGGAACAGAAGATCAGGACTGAGGTATCCGCAAGTTGTGAGCAGCTCACTTGGAAATTCAAGTTCAAACTGAAGCACATAAACTATTCTATTCTAAAGGCTTTTCTTCATCAAAAGTCAGAAAATACCTGGGTTCTAATGAAGATTTAGATTATGTCCTGTTACCTTTCTGCCTGTAAAATTCTCAATCAAGTCCACGTGGCATATCCAGAGAGGGATGTAGGTGGCCTGAGAAGGCAGCTCCTCAGTGCGTTTACCTGAGGAGCTTCTGCTCTGAACAGGGACAGGCCCACTGTGTAGCAGCCATCCACACAGCATCTGGCCAGTCCTGCCTCTGCAGAGAAACCAAGCACTGTGCTTTCATTTTGTCACACTCAAGTCAAATGCCAGTGCCAATCACGAGTTCTCCTTCAGGATAAAAGCACGCTTTGTCTGACAGGCGGGTATCTTCTCTGGAAAGGACAGCATGCAGGTCTCATGAAACATTGACTCTGGGCCAGATTTGTGTTCCGTCCATCTTCCACAAGCCACTGCTTCTTCAAGGCCTGCTCCTCCCTTTGCTTTCAATGGTTGTCCCTTGATCTTTATGTCCCAACTCTGAGCAAGGCTGACTCACCAAAGAGGACTGTACGAGATGACAAAATGTTTCATGTTGATGGTCAAAATTGATCCTGTGTGGGGCAAAAAGATCCCTCTCTTCCAGCCTTCACCAAAGACAACTGCTGCATTTGATGTGAGAGTGTTCTATGCCCATCCTGTGAGCAACCTGTGTGAGGCTGGAGCCTGAGAAAAATGCACTTGAGACCCCAGAGGCAGAAACTGGGACTTTTCCACCATCTCCCACCATCTGTTCCCCGGGAAGGGCCTCTCAGACCCCATCTTTCCACTCCTGCTAGGACACTAAGTCAGTCCCCAGCAGCCAGAGCACAGTGCTCAAAATGTTCTTCCACGCAAAACTGTTCTTGCCTCCCCTCCAAGGACTCCTACTCATTTTAAGAATAAAACCTAAACTTACTCTGGCCTCCCCCTACCTCACCAATGTCAACTTCTCCCGTTTTTCCTTGCTTATAGACTTTGGACCAGATTTGTCTTCTCTGTGAATCTCCAATAAGTCGCTGTTGCTGCAAGACCTACTGTTCCCTCTGTCTTCAATGCTTGTCCCTTGATCTTTATGTGCTGATTCTTGTTATTCAGAGGTCAGCTCAAATGTCCCCTTACAAAGCACAGCAAACACGCTTTCTAAAACGTGTGATTTTCTATCATCACTTGCATTTTGGAATATGAAATAAAATTATTTAAGAATTGACTTGTGACAAGTACAAACTCCCTATGATTGAATGTTATCATCTATATCTAAAACATACCCATAAAATAAAAAGCAAAGGTTTAAAAAATTGAGTTGTAAATGTGTGGAAGTTTTAAAATGTGTCCACAAATTCTTTGATAATCTTCTCTTGAGAGAATGGAGACCCTGTCGTAAAAGTCCCATGGACAGGTCAAAACTGAGCCATCCTGTCAGTACCCGGCATGGAGATGCAAGGCAAATGTGACTGACAGTGGCCACACACCGCCAGTCCTGGTCACCCCTTTGCAGGACAGCAGCCTTGACTGGAGTTCTCACTGCGACTTCGTAACAGACCCTAGGCAGCTTCACTCGGCACCATATTCCTGGCCCACAGTGACTGTGTGAGATGATAATGTTCATTTTCTGAAGCTGCTAAAGATTTGTGGGTCTATCTTACCTAATAATAGACAATGACATACAGAACTTGAGGTGCACATACACATGCAGAGTAAAGCTTAATACATTTTCCCTGATATACACCTGTATAACCATCACCCAGATCCAGATACAAATATTTCTAGCAGGTAGAGGGTCCCTTAGTACCTCTCAAACCAACCTTCTCTTAAAAAATAACCATTATTCTGCCCTTCGTTTTGAGAGGTCAGTTTCTCTGGTTGAACTAAGGCAAATGGAATCCTACAGTATATTCTATTTTGTGTCTTTTATTCCCTTGTGTTTAATACAATGGGTGATCACAAAGGACAGTATATGTTTAAAAAAATTTCTATAGTAAGAGACACACTGTCATTAATCCCCTCAAAATACTTCCCTCATTCATCCCATTGTTCTCGCCACTTTCTCAAGCAGTTTGGGAGGTTCTTTGTGATTATCTTTAGTTGTGCTGTTGTAGCTAATGAATGTCCTCAATCGATTTAAAATACTTACAGGAGTTTTGTTCAAATGGAGACATTACTGTGTGGTCTCATCTACCATAGTCACTGAATCGGGTGCTGTGCCACTTCTGGATCTTCCACAAAGTCAAAACAATCGTAAAAACTAAGTATCTTTAATTAATTCAGGACACTGAGGCAGCCACAGCAGCACAACTAAAGACTCATGAAGAAAGACTTTGAGAACTGCTTCAGGCAGTGGCAAGACAGGCAGGAGAAGTGCGCTCCAAGTGGGGGAGTATTTCTGAGGGAGATTAATAGGAATGTATCTTTTACTATAGTGCATTTAAAAAATTTAAATATTTGTCATGTTTGCTGCTTACATTTGCTCCTGTAGCACACGGCCCACTTCCTTCTTGGCTGTGTAGTGTAGTACGGGGCACCACCCCATTTTACTTTCTTCGTTGTAGTTGTCACTGTGTAGCCTGTGGGCCTGTCTTCCTTCCTGAATATGAGCTCTGAGAGTAAGGCTGTGCTTCACTGGTCTTGCTCTCTGCTGTGCCTTTAACATTGAAGACAGTATCTACCTAGCCACTTAGTAAGTGGGCTTAATGAATAATTGTTGAATAAAGGGAGTGGATTCCTCTCATTTTTGCCCACGCTGTAAATCCCTGAGGGGCATCCAAGGACTGTGGGGATTTCTGGCAAAGGAGAACGCTCAAATTACCCATCTTGCTTTCTGCTCTGATTGTGTTTGCCAAGTTGTGGACAGATTCTGATCCGATTTGGCTATTTCTCTCCAAGTGCTTGTGGGAAAGATTAAGCAGGATAACAGCAGTGCCATATGGGGCGCGTAGTACTGCGGTGATGCGCTGTGGGAGTGAGGTTCTCCCTGGGGGCTCTGCTGGCAGAGCCGCTCACGCATGGTGTCGTGGTGGAGAAAGAAAGGGCGAAACTTCGGGGGAGAAGGTCTGCTTATGGCAGGGCTCTTGTGACTCTTACCTCTTTGTAGACTGGTACTCTACTGGCATTCTACTGGCACTTGTTAAAAATGTTGGAGAAATAGGTGGAATTATTTTAGTAGCGTGTTTTCTACTTAACCTATCAAAAACTGCGTCAATATGTAGCCAGTATGAAAAATCAGTAAGAAGATGTGTTACATTTCTAAATACTGAATTTGAACCACAGAGTTTAGTTTGCAGTTGTGACACTTCAGACCAGGTACACTGCAAGGCGCTCACTGTGCTGCTGACCTGGACAGCATGGCTCGAGGTGCTATTTTCTGATAGTTCAATACTAAACAGTTCAGAAGGCGTCCTGGGCTCTTGTCTCTTTTGGGTCAGAGTAGGCAGAGGAGGCACTGATTCACGTGGGAACAGCCCTCAGGCTGCGGAGCCACATGGTCTCTAGGACCACTGGAATCACATATGTTTTCAAGTCAGGTAGGCAGTCACTTATGCGTCACCTGAAGCAAGGTGCTACTGTGAGTGGTGTGGGAACACTTCCTTGGGGGAACAGGACGGGGGCAGGAGTCGGGGGAGCCATGCATCCCACAGGGCGAGACCCGCACTGGAAGCTTGTGCAGACGTGATATTCGGGAAGTGGCACACAGGCTGAATTCGAATTGTCACCCCTAACTCATTCATCTGTTCATCCACAAATATTCAAAGCTTGCCTCTTCTCTGACCACATGGGTAGGAGACACTGGTCAACAGGTTTCCAAGCACATCATGTCTTCAGGGCAGCAGGAGAGCCCACCGGTGCAGTGCGAGGGTGGGAACCAAGCACCAGTCGGGGAGAGCTGTTCTGAAGGCATGGCACTGAGGCTGTGATGAGAAGCAGCTGGCCAAGAAGAAAGGCAGGAGGAGACCACCTGGGGCTCTATGCTCAACAGACTGAAGAGGCCGTACTCCTCTGGCCAAGAAGAGCTTTGAGGAAGTGACTGGAGGTGAGTGGGCTGGAAGAGGTGCCTGTGTAGAGAGGACAGAGGGCAGCCTCTATGCTGGCACACAGAAGCAGCCAGCCCAAGTCCTACAGTTCCTGTGTGGGGACATGGGGCCCTGGCTTGTATAGACGTGGGGCAGCCCCAGCCGAGGCGGGCTAGCCTGCAGTACTGGTCCGGGGAGGTGACACTCTCATCTACACTTCCGGGTGGCCAGGTGGGCTGTCATTCACACTGTCCTCTGAATTCCTAGTAAAGCATTGCCTGTCATGGTATTGCTGCGTCTATAAAACATAGAGCTACTTATAGACCCTGTCTCCACTACAGACTTGTAACAATTTCTGGCAAAGCAAATCATTTTCATCAGAAAACTGCTCAAGTTCCTGCCTTTAGGAAAGCAAGTTTTACCTCCCTGTAGCCAGAGGCTGACACCTACTTTCACAGGACCTTATGGGCTTCCACTCAGGCCTCTACTGCTTCACCTGGAAAATGTAGATCATAATAGAACCATGAGGATGCAGTGAGGCTTCATAACAACCTGTAGGATGAGGGAGGCCTGTAATACGCCAAGCAGTGCTCCAAACCCTCATTTCATCTTCCCCAGATTCGAAAGGAAGCTTCCAATAGCACCGTTTTAAATATGCTGAAACAGGCTCTGAGAGGGGAGGTAACTGACAAAGTCGCACAACTAGTGGGCAGCAGAGCCCCATTTTGAATCCCAGCACACTGGCTCCAGACCTACAGCCACATCAGCAGCAGAGGCAAGCTTGGGGTGGGGCGTGCGAGAGCCATCCTCCATGGGCCAGGACGGGGCTGGGTGGACAGCAGGCGTTCATCTGTTCTCTTCCCCACGGTATCCCCACTGTCCAGCACACAGTATATGTTTACTTAGTACATGCATGTATGAATGACTTCTTCAACTAATGCTTATCCACTCCCGTATGCTAATATAGAATGAACATGTACACCAGAAGTCAAACTATGCCATATCTCTGCTCCAAACCTAGGGATTTTGATGATACTAAGAATGAAAATGTGATCTCGGATCCTCCCTGACTCCAGGTCCTCCTGCCCCACCTGCTCCCTCCCCTCCAGGCACACTCGTGGTCTGCTGGTACAGTTCATACCTGCCCAAAGCCTCAGGTGTCCATGGGTGGGGCTTCGGAGAGGTGACTGGACCCCATGGTGGGGTGCAGTAATGGTCAGGTTGGTCTGCTGATGCCTTCACAGCTGGAGGTGGGGTGTGGTCAGAAGAGCCTGGACACGGGTGTGGCTCGGAAGGGTTTATCTCGTCTCCACCCTCCCTCACTGCCTCCTATGCCAGGCCATGGGCAGTTCTCTGCTCTGCTGCTCTGTCTCAGAGCCACCTGACGGCCTGAAACCTCTACGAACTGAGCTAAAATGAGCCTTTCCTCCTCTGAGTTGTGGGTGCTGCATACTATGTCTCAGTGAAGAGAAAGTAACTCAGACACCTCGTATTATTCCTCACACTTTCTGGGCTGCTCCTGCCTTGGGGCCTCTGGTTGCCCTATGCTGATCAGTAGTTTCCCAGTTCTGCCTTGCACTGTCCCTTCAGGTGTCTTCGAAGGCTACCTGCTTCCTTAATGTGCTAGAGAAACCCGCCCCTATCATATAGTCACGCTCTGTCCCTTCCTTTGCTTCTACTTTCTTTGTAGAACCTGGGACACTGTTTAATGTGGTCCCGTGCTTGCTCCTTGTCACCCCTGCTGTCCAGTAGAAGGTCAGTTCCACAAGTGCTGGGATTTCAGTCCGCTTGGTTTACTGCTGTGTCCACAGAGCTGGGCTGCCTGACGCGAGCAGGTCCTCAGTATTTGTGGATGGAAAGGATGGAAGAAGGATGGCAGAGAAGAAGGAACAGTGCAGGACGAGGGGCCAGAGAGTCAGAGGCCTCAAATGTTACTAGTTTTTACGTTTAGTTGAGAGGGACATGAGCCAAATCACCTGTGGAGGAGGCAGGGGTGGGCGATAGCAGCAAAGGGCTAAAGCAGATGCAGAGATTAAGCAAGGAGGCACAGGGCCGCGCTCAGGCGAGGGACACTTGGACACTTCACTGCACACCGCCCAGGGAGTCTGCGAGTTTTAGGTGAGGAGAGGAAAGTGAAATTCTGTCTCTGATGGTTGTGAAGAGTTTTCCCATTTCAACAGTCATTTGGGCCGGCTGGCCTGGTGGGCAATCATGGAATTCACAGCTAGCCCTCCGCCTTCACTGCCTGGTCACTGGGGCAGAAGCCTGGCTATAGACTCCACATCAAAGGTCCCAGCCACTGGAGGCCCTGGGGTGGGACCGCTGGGGCAGGGGTGGGGAAGGCAGGACAGGGGAGGCTGTCCTTCCCCTTCCCCATTTCCCAGGGATTCCCACTCATGATGACACATCAGCTGCTCCCCCGTGGCCTGCTGGATGTGACAGTGAACTGTGTCTTGCTCTCAGAGCGCCTGCCTGGCAGCAGTGTGACCATGAGATGGCTAGTTCTCAATGGGCAGCACTCGTGCGGGCCTGAGGACCCCTGGGACAACCCAGACTCTCCTTTGTTGGGGCTGAGAATGACTTCAGCCCCACTCTGTCTGTCTGCCTGGTCTCTCTACCTTGCTTTCAGTGGCTCATAGAAGATTCTTCTAAATGGCGCAACCAATTGGTGTTCTCATCCAAAGGATGATCTTTGAAGTGGTGCATTTCTCCAGGTCTTGTGATGAACTGCCTTTTCTGAAAATTCTTGGAAATGAACTCTTGTGCAGAGATGCACGAGCATGCCTTCTGAGCCATGTTATATGACTGAGGGCTTCACCCTTCCCCTGCGAGGGTTTTCTCCTCCTTTGCCAGCTGCACCTCAGCCAACCCTCTCCACCCCATTGAGGCCAGGAAGGAGGTCAGGGTTTGTGGATCAGACCAGTGGGGTCAAAACTGCCCACACAGGCTGTGCCACCTTTGTGCTTTGCCTTCAACATCATTGCTGAGCTTCTACCACATACTCGGTTCCCGTTCCCATATTTAATGTCAGTCAGTAATTCTAGTTCATGCAGTACTGATGTGTATTTGTATTCTGCACATGGAGAGTGAGGCTCGGAAGGGTTCTCCCTCACTCGGGGGTGGGCTAGCTCAGATCCATAGGCAGACTGGAGGCACCTGCTGTAGACAGCACTGTCACTGCAGACAGAATTTTCCTTCCCTTTCCTCACTTAAAGTATAAGTGTCCCCGACACGGGGACATGCCAGCTAGAAGCTGCAAGAGGATCTTTAAGGCAAGATCTCAATCTTGTGGAGCTGAAGCTGGCAAACTCTACAGGTTAATGCTGCTCTAAGGGTCTGGTTTTTCTGAAATGTTCCTGTTCCTGGTTCTCCAAGAACTCTGATTTTGTGAGAAGGAAGAAAGCAGGTTCGTACACCCAGTTGTGACAGAGGCACCGTCCTTCTGCAGCTCCAATCAGCCAGCGAAGGGTGAGCAGATCTCCCAGCTTCCTCCGCAGCCATCTTCTATGGTTTGGATACGTCCCCTACATTTCACTTACTCCAGTTCATATGCTGACTGGAGTGGGAGCTTTGTGCCCCACAGTGGGACTGGGGCCTCATAAGGAGAGGCCTGAGCTGGCCTCACTGTCTCACGTGCGCCGCCCATGCGTAATGCGGCAAAAGGGCCTCACCAGATAAAGAGCCGACGCCAGCACTGTGCTCCTGGACTTTCCAGCCTCCAGAGCCATGAGACAAATAAAAGTCAATTGCATATAATTATCCTGTCTGAAGTATTGTAATTTTGTTATAGTAACAAAGAATACACCCCCGTCCAGGTCCTCTCTCCTCTTGAGTGGGACTGTGTATATGTGTTTAATTATGGTGATGAATGGTATCAGCTTTCAGGACGGCTTAAACCCAAAGCCATGAAAGACATAATAAAGAGGAAAATCTGTACATTCACAGCTAATTTTCCTGTCCCTATTTTGCAATGTAACCCTTGGACTTGCTTCATAGGCCTCTCTGTGTCACCCCCACCCCCAGGCAGGCCACATCACTCTGCCGAAGTAGCAGCTACTCCTGTGCCCAAGGAAACAGTCACAGCTGGAAACTGGTCACCCTGTCCCTGAAGCCTTTGGAGGGCAGAGAGAGGATAGACATCCAGCCAGCAGAGGACACCAGAGACCACAGAGGAAAAGGTGTGACAATAGCCATTCCTTCTCCAAGACCATAAACTGCAGTGGGACAATGGCAGAGAACCAAGTGGCACCAGGATCCTCCTTTGCACACTTGAAGAAATGCCCCTGATGCCAAGGAGGCTTAGACTGCGTCCCCACCCCCAAATTTGAACGTTAGGTCCTAACTGCCCATGTGATGATATCGGCAGGTGGGCTCTTTGGGAAGTTAGATTTGAGTGAGGTCATGAGGGTGGAGGCCCAGGAAGGGACTGGTGCCCGTGTAAGGAGATGAAGGGCCCAAGCTCGCTGCCCGCCCCCAGGAAGGCAGCCGTCTGGGCCCCTGGAGGAGAGCCCTTATGAGAGCCCAAACACACTTGCTCCCTAATTGGGTTTCTTGGCCTCCAGAACTGTGAGAGATAAATGCTGCTGCTCAAGCTGCCTCTGATTTTGCAGCCTGAACTAACACAGGAGGGAAAAGGTTTCCTTAAGGCCACAAATAGAAGGGCTATGAGTTGAAGCCACCTCACTACTGTGCTACCGCCTGGAGAGTCCACATGGTCTGTCACATGCCCATGGATGTCCTGCGGAAGGGGCTACAGACATCCCCCGAGGTTCTGGGGCAGGGGGAGCATGAGCAGAAGGGGAAGGGGTCTTTCTAATGACTGGCCTGGCCTGCACTGGGCAAAGGTTGTGGGGGTGGGGGGGAGGCAGGAGCCAGTCCTCACTGAAAGGTGCTGCTGGCCCTTCTGCCAGGCTCATGCTGGGGAAGCAAAGCGGGTGGGTGACACCCAAGCCCATGGACCTTTCATCATCAGATGGAGATTCGAACAGAAAGAATGTGCCTCTGTGAGCATAGGAGGCTATAGGAATGGAGCCTGGGAAATGAGGTTCCTAGGAGAGCTCTCAAGCTCTCAGTGGTCCCCATCCCCCAGCTCCTCCAAGAGCTCAGAAAGGCTCCTACCAGGATGTCCAGGCAGGCGGCCTTCAGCAGGGTGATCTGGTCTGCGATGGTCAAGCTGGTGAAGCCTGGTAGACGTTTAGCAAACTCCACAATCTTAATAATGCACTTGGTGGCCAGTTCGCTGAACTTGTCCCAGAGGCCCAGGTCCAGTCGAACTCGATGGTCAGCGCTGGAATTCTGAGAGAGAGAAAACACCATGAGGTGTAGGTTCTGCAGCCCAAAGCAGGGTGAAAACTAGCATGTCTTCCATGAATGGGCCGTCACTTTAGCTTTGACCACGGAGCTTCTTGGTGAGGTGGCTAAGTGCTTAGTCAGGATTCATCCTCTTAAAATGTTCAAAATCTTACGTGTGCACTACTGGTAATAACAGATGAGGGCGTGCTTCTTTGCATGCAATTATCCAGCTAGTGTCAGAATGAGGATATTATTTTAGAACACAATGAATTAACAGCTGTAGGCATTTGCCCTCAGTATAGGCTAATATCCCCCCCATGGGAACTGAACCCAGAGCCTTTGCACCGAACTAGATAATTTTTGAGACAGGGTCTCGCATAGTTGCTTATGCTGGGTTAGAGCTTGGAGTCCTCCCGCTCCAGCCTTCCCAGAGTGCAGGGATTAAAGGCCCGCAGAACTGCACCTCGCTCTTGGTGCTATCTTAGCAGCAGGCAACTTGCCACATGGGTGTCCTTGTGGGAAAACACACCACAACCTAGGAAATGGTCTGGCCCAAGTCAGACTTGGACTAAATAGACACTCTACATTTAACTAAAGGAAGTTGGCGACATGGTAGATAACAGCACAGGGCTGCAATTCTCAGCATCCAGAGTGCCAGGAACCCTATAAAACCAATGCACAGAAGTTTTCAACAAAGGTGTTGCAAGGGGAAAAAAAGAAAGGAATTAAAAGTGAACCAAATTAAATGTAGCAGTATCAGCGGATGACATGATGATTGCAACTAAGCAACGAATGGCAGGGAGCGTTCAAGGAAGGAAGCGGGTGTGTGACACAGTATGGACGCACCTCAGGGGCACTGAAGGAAAGAAGGCAGACATGAAGGCCTACACGTAAAGTGACTCCATTCACATGGCCTTCTGGAGCAGGTGAGACCACAGGGCTAGAGAGCATATTCCTGCTTTACAGGGCTTGACCACAAGGAGCATGAGGAAGGTGTCTTTTTGGAAGGATGGAAAGGCTGTGCACTTTGGTGTCAGTCACATGACTGTGGACTCCATCACACTTATCCAACCATGTCTTTAAAGAAGATAAAAAACCTCATTGTATAAATTATGCTCTAAAAATGAACTTAAAATCTATTCAAGAGACTTACTTAGATAAACCATAACCTTTATCTCAATTCTGAGTCAAACAAATTGTAAAGACTCTGTGACACCCAGGAGAGAAACTAGAAATTGAGAGATCCTGGCGTTTGATATGTTAATTTTAAGGGGGGAAGTTATGGCATTGATGGTTTGCTTTGTTTGCAGATGTTACTTTGATTTAGAACACAACTTCCGGAAGGGACTCTAGTCTCGTCAGTCGCAGTACTATGATCTTTTTTGAACACTGTAGTTGGTCAGGAAAAGTATATGTGAGGCAGGTGTGATGGCTCACGCCTGTAATCCCAGCAATTGGGAGGCTGAGGCAGAAGGATCACTGTGAGTTTGAGGCCAGCCTGAGCCATATAGTGAGTCCAGGCCAGCTTCACCTACGTAGTGAGAAACCCTGCCTCAAAAAGAAAGAAAGAAAGAAAAAGAGAAAGCGAGAAAGATGAAAGTATATGTGATCCAGACCCTCAACTCTGAGACTGGTGGGAAGAACTGAGGAGCCCCTGGTTTGCGGCAGCGAGTGTTACCGTTTTATGGACCACCGCGGAGAAACCTTCTATACAAACAAGGCCGACTTAGAGGAAAGCGGAGGTGAAAGGTAGAGCAGCTCGTCCTGAAGACTGAGCTGCTGGGTAAAGCCATGCCTGATCAGATAAGGATTTCTGTTGTTTAAAATCTAAGTTGGTTTTAGTTTCCATGACCTGCAAAGCAAGAACTCTGACTGCTGCATATGGGAACCGTCAGCCAGAGGAAAGCGGTTCTGCCTCCCGGGCACCCACCCCTGCCTGGGCGGCAGCCTCCTCCCTGCTCTCCCTCTGCCTACCCTGGCCTCAGCAAAACAAATCTACGCTCCTGAAAACGAAAAGGGGCTCCTTAAAACACAAGGTGCTGCTCACAAGTTCCAGTGCGCTCTTGCTCCACTCAAGCTGAAGGCCAAAGTCCTTTAACTGGGCTCAAGTCCTACCGTATCCAGGGCCCCCTTGCCTGTCCCTTTTGCCCCCAGGCCCAGCCACACAGGTCTTTTTGCCACATGTGAGGAAGCCAGGCAAGCTCCCCGCACAGTCCTGGTCCTGGCAGCTTCTTCAACCTGGCCTGCTCTTCCCCAGATTGCTGCAGAAGGCCCCGCCTCATGCCTTCCAGTCTTTGGTGGAATGTCACCCTCTCCTGAGCTTTCCCCTGGGCCCTGTGGGAAGCGTACAGTACCCCGCCCTCCCACCCTACACACTCCGACTCGCCCATGTGCACAACCCCCATCTCCCAGCGCACAGGGTCACATCTGTTTCCGTGGTCAGAACACCGGTGATCCAGTGAGCACACAGCAGGGACTCAATAAATGTTGAGTAACTCAATGAGTGAAGTTCCCACAAGTCCTCGCTTGTTTGAAAGGTCCCAGAATAACTCATTTTGAGGCTCGTGAGGGCTTAAACTCTGCTGCTTTCCGAGGCAGGACTAAACCCTCTCATACAAGGCAAGGTTCCGCAGGGCTGGTGCCTGGCCTTCTGAGAAGTGTGCCAAGCTCAGTAAAGGGCACTCTGCCTCCCAAACTAATAGTTTTAGTTCTCCACATCAGTTGAACTCAGTCCACAGGAGTCAGTAAAACTAGCTGTTGCTTTCGATGTCTGCAAGAAAATACAGATGAAGAATTTGCATACGGAAGGCCACAGACACCCTAAATGGAGGCCATCACTGCCGCCCCAACACCCCTCGCAGACAGGAAGCACGCATCCTCTGGATTTATTTCATCCCTTCCTCGAGGACCTTGGTGGAATACAGTACACTCGGGGGAACGGGAGATCAAGCTGTGCGGCGATTCAGGCTGTAATTAAATTTAATAGGCAGTTTATCTGGTTCGTAGGAAGATGACATGGAGGAGCGGGACAGAGACGCGAGCTTGCGACGGGAAATCATTTCACAACAGAGTATCCATCTGGAAAAAAAGACATTGCCCGACCCAGCAAGTGTGAACGAAATCTTCATCAGCGTCGGATGAGGTTACTTCATCAAGTGCCGGGCGGAGAGAGAGAAGCCTGTCGCACCTTCTATTAAAAATAATGCACAGCTGTGGTAACAGCATGTAAATCTAACTCACTATTATGCAAACTGAAGGGAAGAGGCAGTTAATAAAACACAAAATAACCTGGTGTTTTATTATACTGGTTGCTGGATTCATAGGCTTGAGGGTTAAAATGGCTTATATGTTATCGTCCAGCTGCAACACATGGAGAGCCCTGGCCTGTGTGGGTGGTAATGAAGGTGTCCTGGGGAGCACGAGGAAGCCAGGAGCTTCAGGGGCATTGTCACTGGGCAGGGTGGGAGACCAGGACGTAGGGAAGGAGACAGGAGACACGGTAGCGAGCAGAGGGCTCTGCTTGAAGGTGAGAACAGCCACAGCAGAAGCGGAGGAGCACAGCTGATCAGTACACAGCTCTCCTGTCTCAGCTGCAGAGGCAAAGGCTGGTCTAGGCATCTATGGGAGCCTCTCAGGCAGGAGCTCCAGGGTTCCTTCCCAGAATGCTGTGTGAGGCTGTCCATATGGAGGAAAGCGCCCTACGGCCCCCCAGGGCCACCTTAAGCCACAGAAAAGTTCAAACCCACAGTAAAATCCAATTAAATGGCAATTTCCACCACACAAATGGATCCTTTTCTTCTGCTGGCTTGGTTCTGTGCTGCCACACACGCTGCTTTTCTGACTGGCGTTACCTTCGGAACAAGACCTGTACATAGAGGCCGAATCGCCATCACTGTTAAAATCCCATTTATGACAGATTCTAGGTACCATGTATGGCATTTTACGCAGGGCTCATTTGGCCAAGAGGGTGACGCAGAATTTCTTTAGAAGTGTGAGAGTTACAGTTCTGCAGGAATGTTGAGAGCATCCACTGAGGCAGCCTCCTCCTTTCTCAGGTCCAGCTCCTCTGCGCATCCCGACCAGCGTCCTCTGCAGCTCTGCTTGTCATCTCTAGCGCTGTGTGACAGTAAGCGCATCTTGCTTCCTGTCACCAGGGTGGGTGTTACTTCCTTACAGTAGCCACAAGATCGCACTGTAGTGGGCGCACGGCAAATGAGTGTTGGGAACTCATGTTGGTTCAGGTGTTGTGGACAGGGCAGGTGTGTTTACTGGCAAAGGACTGATGCTCATGAAGTTACGAGTGGTTCAAGGAGAGAGAGACGTGAGGTGAAGGGTGGGGGCCAGAACTCAGTTTTGATTACTTAGCTGATGACAGGTTAATTTTCTAAAGTGAAAGATGAGTCTGCCAGTGGCTAGAAACCCTCACAACATCCCTCGTCTTCTGAAGCATGACTCCTAGGAAGTCTTTCTGTGGGTTACTGATTCTGGGTGTGGTCACTGTCTAAGTAGTCACGGCTTCTTCAGTCTTCATAGTTACAACTCAGGAATCCCTTGGGAGGCAGCTTGTGACCCTCTAGACCTTGTGAGGACACAGAGCAGCGGGATGGGGGAGCAGACAGCCTGGGCGGGGCTGTGCTGAGTGCACACTCTTCTTGTCACACCCGTCTTCCTTCTCCAGCACCTGAGCATGCAGCTGTAGATGATGTCAAGATGCTTCTCATGGGATGGAGAGGAGAAAATGTGTCCTTTCTGCTCACCACCTCTCTGCCAGAAACCGTGAGGTCCTCTGACAGTTTTCTCACTGAACCTCTCCAGCAACCCCACAAATAGCCACCATTAAAATTCCTCCTATAAGACCATAGAGGTGATGTTCCAATAATGGTTAAGCTTCCAAAGTCATGCAGCTCCTAAGTAGTACAGGCAAGGCGTGAACCTGGCTGCAGGAGGGCCACAGCCCAGTGGTCCAGGCTGCTCAGATTGGCCTAAGGAAGCAAAGTCCACATTCCCAAGTCTCCCCTGGTTTCCTCCTTGCTCTGCTTAGCTCTGCCTTGCTCTCCGCCTTCACAGTGGAGTCCACCCCTGCTGTGTATGCAGAGGGGTCACAGTGAGAAGGCTTCTCAAGGACACTGGCTCTCAGGCCTGGAGGTGGGCAACCTGCCCAGTCGGGGTGAAGGGTGGGGTGCAGATGTTTCTCTCAGGCCCATCCTTTCCTGCCATCTCCAGGCCTAGCGTGACCATTTGTCCCCAGTTGACCCTAATTAGATAAGGACAGGACCTCCTCTAAGAAAGAGCTGGAGGTGGGCGCTGGCTGCCTGCCTTTTCTCCCTCTCTGCCCACTTACTCTGAAGGCATCTGGCAGGGATGCCACTCTGGGGAAAGTGGCAGGAAGCTCCTTTCCATGGAAGCAACTGCCTATCTAAAAAAAGCTCTTTAAAAAATGCTCAGCTCGGCACTGAGAGCTTGCAGAGAATGTTACGGCTGCTGTTATTTGTTCCCACTTACTTCCAGAAAGGATCCGAAGCAGCTTACAAGGAAAACAAGGCCAGATCTGTGCGCAGAGACAGTGGACAGATGGACCAAGAGACAGCAGGAGCACCTCAGTGCAGCAAGGGGGTGGCGTGCGGCTGGCGGAGGTTGCGCTGCCTCTTGGGGAGGGCCTCGAGTTGAGCTTCCATTCGTATTCTCCCCGCTTGATCGAACAGGACAGACCCACAGAGCACTTAGGACGACAGGTGCCAGCTGACAGTGTCCCCCAAGCGGGTCGGAGGGGGAAGGGCCTGGGAGCCTGCAGGGAAGGCCCCTTTCCTTGGCCAGAGCAGATCCTGAAAGCAGGACTTGAATGCAGGTAGCTGATCGAGGAGGAGCCCACAGGCAGCCACGGCAAAGGAGAGGGAGGGCCAGGGAGGGAGGGGACAGCTTTGATCACCGTGGTGCGCCTAGGGCTTGGGTGTGTTGGGGAGTTCGGGGAGGTGGCCAGGGAGCACCTGAAAACCATCCTGGCCGAGTGCCAAGGGGGTTGCGGAGCACACCGCAGCCGCCTCCAGGAGTGTGGGTGCCCCCCCGAGAGCCAGCCGGCGGGCATCAGGTCACGTCGGGTATC
>PVLD010000484.1:104733-279351 GCA_004027595.1 Dinomys branickii
CCCCCCGAGAGCCAGCCGGCGGGCATCAGGTCACGTCGGGTATCAGGAGTGTGGGTGCCCCCCTGAGAGCCAGCCGGCGGGCGTCAGGTCACGTCGGGTATCAGGAGTGTGGGTGCCCCCCTGAGAGCCAGCCGGCGGGCATCAGGTCACGTCGGGTATCAGGAGTGTGGGTGTCCCCCCGAGAGCCAGCCAGTGGACATCAGGTCACGTCGAGCGTGTGCTTCAGGAGGGAGCAAATGCCACTCACTGAGTCTGTCCAGTCCTCCTGCAGATTCAAATGGGGGCTGCTTCTCCCTGTTACCATGTGAGGTGCTGACGGGGCCATGCCAAGACTCCTTCAGCTGGGGAAGGAGGAGGGTCCCTGATCCGGGAGCACAGGACCCCCGGGATGGCCGTGCACTGTGTCTCCCCTCACTCACAGCTCAAAAGCCTCCTCTGCCAGGAGATTCCCCACTCTGACCGCTTTTTCTTTTCTGTAGGTAAATGTTTGCCTCGTTTCTGGAAAACATACTTCCTTCTAACTTGTGTCTCCGATGGCGCCTGCTCCCAGTCGACCTCATCATCTGCCGTCCTGAGAACTGCTCCTGGAGTCAGACTGCTCAAGTCTCCTCTACCCCTTGTTGAGCAGAAGGAAAAGGGAAAATTATTGGCCCTTCATGCCTCAGTGGCCCATCTGCAAGTGGTGGTAACGATGCCTGCCTTACGGAGTCCTCAGGACGAATAGTAGAATAGGCTTACAGTACTTAGCGTGGTCCCTGGTACGTGCTTAACACTTGATAAATACTAGCTGTAATAATGACAACTATAATAAAGACATAATAAACTAGGTATTTCTCTCCATTACTTTTAGATGGAAATTCTGACTCCTCATTGGGTAATTAAGATTCTGCAGGGCTTTTGGCCTCCTCCCTTTCCACTCTTAATTCAGTGCAGGCCTTGATCTTGTCCTGTTTTCTCTCTGCGTCTCCTCTAGGCACTGCCTACCTTCCCTGTCCCGGCTATTTCCCCAGCTCCTCGACCCACCCAGACACTTGGCCCAACTTGGTGCCTAGATCGTGACTGGTGACGATAAGTATTTCCAGAGGCTTCCATGCCATGACAGGCAGTGGTTATTCATCACTTCACTACTCGGTGTCGGAACGCCCGGCATGGGCCGGGTCCACGGGGCTGCGCAGTGGATGGCGCCTCCATCAGATCACGGCCGGCAGATCCTGCGAGCTCCCATCCTTTCACCTTCCGTCACTTCGCACTTTAGAGAGCAGAGCGAGAGGAGGTTCATGGTCACAGCCACAGAGCTGTGCGGCTCCAGGCCCTTGCTCTGATACAAGGCAAAGCTTGCAGTCTCTGCTTTCCTCCCAGGTTCAAGTGGCAGCCCCCTTACTGGCGTCCAGGCTTGTCCTGCTCTGCGTCTTGCTTTGGACAAGAACAGAGCACCTGGGCCCAGCAGGGGCCGGTCTCGGAGCCAAGTACCCTCCTCAGCCTGCCGGGCATGCTGGTGTCTGCTTCTCCAAGAGCTTGCACAGGCCCCAGAAGGGATTCTGGTCTTGCTATGCAGAGTGCAGGCAGCCTTGGCTCCTCAGCTCCCTGGCAGCGGCATCGCTACTACTGGAAGCCTGTGTGAAACCTCCAGCTCGGACCTGCTGAGGCAGAGACTGCACTTTCCGGGGATGGCCGGGAGCTGCTGGTGCACATGGAGCCCTGGGAGGTGCCGCTGCTTCCAGATGTGCAAAGAAGTCACTGGTTTGGTCGGCGACTTGCCCATCACTGACATCACCGCCTCTGTGGCCCTGCGCGTCCAGCAACCTGGGAAGATGCCACGTTCCACAGCACCCTCTGTGCCCGCTCAGCCACCATGCCCACTAACACCTGGGGCGTGTGGCCCTACTCCTCAGAACCGGCTTCCACGCTCCTCCCCTCACTACCCCTTTTTGTATTACGGCATCCCCATTTCGTTTTTGAGCCTCAGGACCTATGATTCTCCTGGCACATCAATCACAAACTGCCGAATGCTGCAACATCTGCCGTTTTCTAAAAGTACATTGACTGCTATTTTAGGTGTAGCATCTGCCATTTAAAGGGCCAGAACAACACCGTAGTTCCAGCCAGTCATTCCCTTGTCAAACATCTATTAAGTGCCCACTACGTGCCATGAGCCAGGAATGCCATCAGTGAACGCGATCCCTGCAGAACGACGGGAACGATGAGAGGATCTCGTGCCCTTCCCACCGCACGTCCTGGCTCTGCCACTCGCTTGTCCCACTGTCCATCTCGCCTATCTCCCCTCCCCCTCCTGCTTGGTCTCTAGCCCCCCTGAAGGCCATGCTTCACAGCACAGTGGGGAGCAGAGGGGATCACGCATCCCAGAGGGACAGCTTGCCCCGAGTTCTAGGCCCCGGTTGGGGGTTTTTACACACACCTAAGTGAAGCCATAGTCTTGGTTGGATTCAAAGGCCGGACTGCTATTTTAAAAAGATTGACCCCATGCCCTCTGAGGGTCCCATCTGGGCTCTGTACAAGTAGGTATCGGTCACAACTCATATAATACAGTGCTTCGCTGGCTGGATTTATCTCAACCAGAGCACAGTCCTGCGAGCAACGAAGTGGTCCCTGCTCTCAGGGCCCGGCACACGTCCTGACGTACACGAAGTGCTCAGTTAGTGTCTCCCAAGCAAGCGCACATGCGCGCAGACACGACTCCGTGGAGGGAGAGCTCAACCCACGTGTGACTGTCCAAGGGCTGCCATACGGAAGGAAGTGGCCCCTGTGTCACCCCAGGGGCCTGACACACATGTCCTGGGCTAAATTTGGGAGGACATCCCTGCCAGAGCCAGGGCAGGGTATGTGTGTGGTGTGCGTGCACGAGCAAGGGCTGTGCCCCCGTGCCTGTCCTCTTACCGTGGTGTATTTACCCAGCTGGCAGAGCGAGGGGAAGGTTTCCTGGTGAGCTTTCCGGATCTTCTCCGTGAGGTCGTCCAGCTCGGCTGTCATCTCATAGCTCTCTGTGCACTCCTGCTTCGAAGGGTCCTTCTTCTTCTTGTTCCTGTCATTCCTGACAGCTGGAGACGAGACAGAAGGCAAGTCAGAGGCCGCCCAGTCTGGGTCCGGGCTGTCTGCTCCGGAAGTTTCCCTCTCAGTGCTGCCTTGGGATCACCTGGCCCTTGGAAAAGGAACAGCAAGGCAATGTGGCATAAACAGATGCCACGTAGAAGGGACTGGGTAGCCAGGGCAGGTGAGCGTTAGACCGGTCAGCCTCACGCTCCGGGCCTGGCGTGTGTCAGAGGACTCCCTGTGTGGCTGGATTCCCTGAAGCGAGAAGTTTTCCATCAGCACTACTCCCAGCTCTAGTGAGGAAGTCCTGGGACCTCCTTTGAGAGAACCCTTTCTGCCGGGGAGGCAGGTCCGGAGCACAGCCCCAGTGACGGTATTTCCTAGCTAAGCATTTTCCTTTCCCTCCACTGCAGTTTTCTGGATTACCTGGCATTTTGGACAGATTTATCTTAGGGGTGATAGCATTAGGGTTCTCGTCCCTTTCTGTTTTTCTGCTTGCTAAACTTTCTGTATTAACCATACTGTCTTTTGTTATTTACAATGTTATTTGAAAAGAATACAAAACTCTCAGCCTGGAAAACCTTCCATTTTTTCACTGCCACCCACTTCTAGGTCCCCTCCGGCCTGCTGCCTCTTAGCAGGTGTGTGTGGTTTGCCGCTCTGTGGAACATGGCTCACACAGGCGCTGTGGAAGCCCAGGTTCCTCCCGTGGTACAGCGTCTCAGATGATCACAAATCCGAGTGTAATTCAGTGCTCTAGCCTCTGGCCAGGATCTCCCAAGGAAGGGAACCGAAACCCAAGGAGGTGGGCAGGTGAAACCTGACCACATGACCTACCTCCAGGGAGTCCATGCTCCCTGGTGACTTGGGGGTGCCGCGTGGACACTGCCTGGCTATGTACGCCACTGCTGTGACCCAGGAATCTGTGCTACGAAACGACCCAGGCATAATCTGATCTGCCCTAAGAGGATTTGGCCTGCGCTGCCTCGCAAGGGCACACCAGTAGGCTGAGAACTAGCAGCTCCCTGGGTCCTCACTAGGAGATTCCTCAGACCCTGTCTGGCACAGGAGCTGAGGGACAGGTGAAAGGCAGGGGGAGGCACAGAGAGGAGAGAAGGGTGTGGGTGGGAGGGAGGAAAGGGTAAAGTGGGGCACAGGAGAATGGTACCGAGAAAACGCAGTTTAGAGCGCACCCATTGGCCCGTGAGGAGTATCCAGCTGGGGACGAGGGAAACGCTCGTGGGTATCCTGAACATTACACTGGGAGCTGAGCCCATAGGCTCTCACTTCATCCCCTTGTTAAGTAGGCAATTTGAGACCCATTTTACAGATGTAGAAACCGAGGAATGTGCCCAAGTTTATGTGATTCTGTCCTCCCTTGCATCCGCATATTCCCAAAGGAGAGGACATATTTGAGAATATTGCTCCTGAGGTTTTCTTCCCACAGGATCCTGAAATGGCACTGCTCCAGTCACTGGCAGAATGAGTGCGTGACTCAGCCTCAACAGTACTCTTTGCGTCAGGGCCTCTGTGGGCAGACCCCTTCCGGGAGGTGGAAGAGGCACAGGCAAGGGCTGCGGGGTCTCAGAGCAGGGAGAGTCCAAGGGGCAGAGACGCCTGCCCTGTGGCTGTCTACAGATGGGGCTGGGTGTGAGGGTAGCTTGTGGCCCAAAGCCTGAGTGAGCACCAAGGTCAGGTCAGACCCGTGGTCTCCTGCCTCTGCCAGTGGCCCTCTTCCTCCAATGCAAGAGTCCAATCTAGGCAACCAGGATATGCCCTGAACACGGCCCTGAAGCTTGCTGCACGATTCTTTAAGAGTTACGCGTAGTTACATGTGATCCAGCGGTCCCTCCCTTGGGTAGTACGGCCCGGACAACCGAGAACAGACGTACAACTGAGCACTCATAGCAGTGTTATTCATAACAGCCAAACGCCCATCCGCTGAGGCAGGGATGAACAAATCGCGGCTTGTCCACACAACGGAAATTATTTGTGCTCAAAAAGAATAACGTTTGGGTATCTGTTACAACGCGGAGGGGCCCTGAGACCATTGTTTGTACTTGGTCACTTAAACATCCCCTTAATGAAAGCAGTTATTCTATTTACATGAGTGTCCAGAAAGCCACAGTGGCCTGAGAATGGCGGCCCTGCCCAGCTCGGGGGCCGGCTGGCCTCTCTGAGGTCCGCTGGCCGGTGGCTCCAGGGGTGGAGCAGGGGCTTATCTTCCGGCGGCCGCCGTGTGGGCAGTGGGTAGCATGGGGCAGCAGGGGAAGCGTGAGGAGCCACGCTGGAGCTGCTCTGCTGCTTCTGCCCAGGGCCCAGCCCCTTTGCCTGGGGGCATGCCTAGCTCTGTGGCGGGCGGGGAAGAAGGCCACTGTGAGGATTTCTGTGGGCTCCGCGGGTCCTTTTCCCAGTAGAAATGGGTGAACCCGAATCCCCAGGAAGTGTGGGGATCACTGTGGGGCCCATGGTGGTCAGCGGTAGAGGAAGTTGTCATTACAAAGTGAGGCTTCCAGAGAATCCGTCTGTCTGTGGCAGCGAATGAGCAGGCCGACACATTTGCTCCTTCGCGGTTGGTCCCTTCATTTGCCGAGCATCTACCGTGTGCTGCCAGCTGTGCAGGGGCCACGCTGGAAACACAGACAGTCCCTGCTGCCATGGAGCTTAAGTATGGTGGCAGGTGGGTGTGGATCACATAATGACAGTGGCAGCAGCAATAGTAAGAAAAATAACACCAGTGTCTCCATTGCTGTCTGTATCGTGAATCGTAAACTGGAGGGTTATTTATTACAATGCTGGAAGTGTACATTACAATTACAGTAATAGATATCAGGCAATTATTGGGACCCTCTATTCAGAGAAAGCCATGTGTCCCTTATAAAAGCCTGAAAGGGGAAGGTCATCATTCTGTGCACTTGGGCACGTGGAGAAACGGGAAGGTAGGGGACCTAGTCACGGCCGTGCATCCTGTCAGTGATGTAGCCAGGTTCTGGACTTGGGAAACTTGGCTCTAGGGCCCCTGGTCATCACTACTGTGCCCCGCTGTGTCTGTCCACACACACACACACACACACACACACACACACACACACACATACACACACACACTGCGTCCTGATATGGGGGAAGCTGCAGGGAATCTGCAGGTATCTTACTGTGTATGTGTTTGTGTGTGTGCGCGCGCACGCGCACACAGGTCCCGGCCCTGCATGGGAAGGTGACACTAGGGAGGGGGGAGGTACTGGTGGGGAGACAGCAGGGCCCACGACCCTCCTCTGGGAGCCTGGAGTGTGCAGCTGAGCAGTCTGATGGCTCTGCCTTTCACCCCAACAGCACCCACATATCCGTGCCGGATCTAGGGCTGCTTCCGACACTCGCCAGGAGTGAGTGGGGACTCAGGCTGGGGGCAACATTGTCGCGCCTGCCTCTCAGCTGCGTCCCGCGGTCCTCCCCTCCTAGGCGGTAACCGGCAGGCACAGACGGGCCTGCGAGTTCCCAGGGCTTCATATAGCACCTGTTTTGTGAATGAAAAGGAGGCCACGTGACGAAGGCGGAGCTCCACTGGCTGCCAGCCCTGCATGCGCCAAGACAGAGCTCACCTGAGCCTCTCGCTCCCACAAATTAAAGTTCTCACTACCGCCTCGGAGTCTGCCGGGGAATCACTAACCACTTTCCACCCCTGCGGCTGGCCGTGGCCAGGAGGCTGATGAACTGTCGGGCGAGGGAGGAAGCCGAAGGGTCATGAATGTGATTTATACACCTGATAGAACCTGGCCCGATGTTTGCAAAGTGTTTCTTGGACTAAAGGTGCTCCATAAAATATCAAGTATTCTCCTTGTGAGGGGCTAAGTGCTACAAATCAGATTTGGTGGCATAAAAGTAACATATTTATGATCCACTATCATATTGCAAATGAAATGAATGTAATAAAAGTGTCACTTATACAAATACCTCTGATGTACGGATCTCGACCTATGAATATGAAAACAGACACCCAAGCACTTTTATTTGAATGTCTAATCATGGAAATAAATGAAGTCATGTTCATTTTAATGTGTGCACTTGTGCATGTATCTGGAATATTGATTTCCATGCGCACAATAAAAATTTAAGGCGAGAAACATGCAAAAGATGTGAATCTCACTCAGACTCAGGAAGAGATGGAAACAGTGCTGCTCTCAAAATTCCTTTGCATCCAAAAAAAATCGGTGGCATTTTTTTTTTCCATGAAGTTTTTTACATTCAGTTTAGCAAAGGGAACATAATGGCCTATTTATTCTTGCTGGAAAATCAAGGCCTGGAATACACACATCTTGACTCCTCAGCTCCCTGCTAACAGGAAGAATAATGCGTCACAGTTGGTGATTAAAGCTATCTAGTTGTCGTGAGTGGGGGAGGGCCTGTAACTAACACTCTCATATACTCAAGAGGAAAACACAAATATAGTCTAATCTCAGTTCAAAAACCATTTTACGAACTAATTACGTACATGAACTACCCTAGAGATACAAAGGCAGGTGGGTTCATTACTAATTGTTAGAGACACACTTTTCCCACTTTGAAGGATTTGGGGACTGGTGCTCAAGCATTTAGCACTGCAGGTCTCACTAACGAGGGGAGATCTGAGCTAAGTGAACACTCCCTGCTCACACACGCTAGCTGGAGTGAGAAAGGAGAGCCTTTTGTCAGCTATAGTGAGACGGGCACCTTTTGGACCAGCCGAAGGGCAGAACACCTAAAGGTGCCTGTGAATGCACAAAGTCCTTTCACTCCTTGGGACCTTGATTTCAGGATATGTGAAATGGGTGCTCCAAGGACAGCTCCCAGCCCCTAAAGAGGCAGCATACATGCCAGGACTTCCAGAAGTGACTCCACGGCCCACACCACTGTGGAGTGGAGGGGTGACGTGTCCACTGTGCCAGTGAGCACACAGGAAGTGTACTTCAAATTTTTATGGACCATTACATATTCAAATCTTGGAGGAAGACAAAATCTGGACATTTTATTTTGAGAGTTTAATAAGGATCTTTTAGCCTAGGTCAGCTTGTTAAAATTATTTAAAACAGTTACTGAAAAATCCCAATAATAAATGGGATGTACAAATACAAAATGCTTTCTTTTAGCTCTAGTGGTGCGATGCTAATGAAACTTTCAAAAACAATTCTAAATACATTCTCTTGCACTGGTATGTTTAAGATACAGAGATTCTACCCTGCTCAAGTGACAGTGTTCTAAATCTCTTTCTCCTCCTCTGTCTGGGCTGGTATGGGCAGCCTGACCACGACTGCACTTTTTGGACAGGCCCAGTGTAGCGACCATCCTTGCAAGGCAGGGGATTTGGAGTTTAAAGGCTCCCTTTTAATCGACAAATCCTTTCCTTTGGATATATGAACTATAGGAAATATCTTAAGTTCAGCTCCAAAGACAAGGGAAGAGACCACCCAGCATGCGGTGTAAAGCAGGAGCTGGACGGCGCACAGTTGCGTAGCGATCGCATACACTTCATCATCCACGGCCGCGCTGGGCAACAGCTCACTACTGCTCATGCTGGCTTTGCCTCGGTCTCGCCCATAGAAGGTGGATGAGTCCTCGGCTTTCTGTGTGTGACAGGGTTATCCAGCACCAGTGAGAACAGAGGAAGACCTCTCCTGATGGACTGAAATTGAATGTTAAAAAATGGGAAATGAGGCTGGCCTGCTGCTTTCTAATTAGGAGTAAATTCGGATTGTACGATCAATTCATCTCTTCCTTAAAACTCCCAGTCTGGAGGAATTCAGTACTCAGTCCCATAATCCATTTTTACAGACAGGAAATTCTTTGCTATGTCAGATTAAAGCCACTTCTGTGGCAGCCCTGCCTGTCCTCATGGATCTGAGAAGTTGTTCAGGGCATCATTTAACTTTTTGAAAAAATACAAGCAGTCTCTGAATCAGGAATCAATATTCTTAAAATAGGGTCACATATGTACAGGATAAAAAAAGTTCAGCGTGGATACACGCGCATTCCCTTGCATTTCCTTCACAGAATGGGCACAGAATGCCTTTCAGAGCGTTATGTGGTGGGGACAGAGGGCAAAAAGAAATTTCCTGGCAGCAGATGGTTCCAGCTCAGGTTGTACCTTGTTCCGTGCCATATGTGTTCTGGATAGGAAGTGACAGGCTTTCAAATATTAAGCAGTCAATTCCATTGTGATAAATTCTAATAGCCAAATTTTTCATTTCCTACTGTTCTCTAAGCCCAGTTAATTATATGCAAATGAAATGAACTTTTCCTTCATAGTCTCATCATATATTTCCATTTTATAATCTTTTAAAAATAGAAATGAGATTTTTCTCAGCCAGGGAGTTTTGAAAAGTAGCAGGAAGGCAGTTTTTCCAGCCAGGACTGTCCCAGATCAACCTTGAGCCAGCAGCCCCCTGAACCTGGAAAAGAGTTCAGGCAGTACCAGCAGAGCTACCCATCCAACCACAGCTAACTGCAGGCTCAGGAGAGAAGCCAAGGAGCCCTGAAGTATAACTCATCTGATCTGTGGCCTTATGCATAATGGCAACTGCTTATTGTTTCCAGCTATTAATCTTTGGAGTGATCTGTTATGCAGCCATAGCTCACTGATACAGTTTACAAAAAGAATGCTTTCACGTAACAGCACAACACACCTGTATGTTTTCTTTTTTTATAACAAAGCATATTTGAATCAGTGGTGGCCTTGGTTCAGTAGTGAAGGCAAGAAAGACAATAATTAGTCATTTCTGCAACTCAGAGTTCCAGATCCTGCCGACCTCTATGACAACCTGCAAAGGCGATGGAACTGTACGCTGCAGGTTTTAAACAAGGAGAAAGGAACCCTGGGCGAGTGGAAAGGGCACAGCCCTAACATTCCCAAGGCCTATATTTTAGTTCATCATCTACTCACTGACTACTGAGAAACTACCCATAATAGTCTCTTATTGTCAGCGAGCCTTTGTTTCTCATCTAAAAAATGATGGGATTAATTTTGGTCCACTACACACAGAAGTACACCTAGACACACAAGTGATTGTAAAACAATGTGCCACACATAAAAATAGGTCAAGTTCAATACCAACTCCTTTACCTGCCCATCCATCAACTTATTTTTTCTCCAGTCACCATAGTTCCTGAGTATTTATACTGCGGTTGTCCTGGCCAGTGATAAGGAACAACAGTGAAACAACAGAAACAATGTTGTTTCATGAGATTTGCATTCCAGTAAATAATAGTCATCTACACAAATAACTCCCATTAAATAAGAGGACGCCAGAAGGGAGGACTCACTGATTCCAGCAACAAGAACACAAAACCCAAGGAGTAAGTCATAAGACCCACAGTTAAGGGAGCTGTGGGTTTAGCACCTGTGCTTATGAGAACCTCACAGGAGACAGCATCCTGCACGGAGCACCCTGGAAGAGATGCAGTAGGTTTTATTCACTCAATACGTTCAGTGCATGGTATGGTGTCTGTCCCATAAGGGAGGCTCAACTAGATTTCTTTTTTTTTTTTTGAGACAGGGTCTTGCTACGTAGTTTATGCTGGCCATGAGCTCACTATGTAGTCCAGGATAGCCTTGAACTCATGGTGATCTTCCTGCCTCAGCCTCCTAAGTGCTGGGACTACAGGCATGTGCTGGCATGCACGGCATCAATTGTATTTCTTAAACAAATGGGGCCTAGAGGAGTAGGAGTCACTCTGGAGAGAGAGAACAAGGTAGGCAGATGCTCCGGGGTGAGAACAACACAGCTGCATGGTGGAAATCAGCCTTGGAATGGCCTTCAAAGGTTGGGTCTTACTGTTGAGACGAAAGGTGGGGAAAGAACACGTCAGATGTGCAAGAGATGGGAAGATACGCATGTACAGGAACGACTGCGCCACGCTGAGGAGGGGAAGGCTAGGGGTGGGGAGGAAGGAAGACGGCCGGCGGAATATGGACGGAGAGGAGGAGGGGCAGGGAAGGAAGCGCTGCGAGGAAAACATGGGCCTTGGAAACAGACGGAGCACGGGGCGAAGACTAAAGCACACAAGTGACTGGGTTTTAACCCCGTCCAGGGCTACCCAAGGTACCACAACAGAGATGCAAATTAGGGTGACCAGTGGGGAGAAAGGAGTCCATCTGGGGCAGGAAAAGGATGAGTTTGGTGGAGGAGAAGTGAGTCAGAAATCCACGTGGTGACTGCAGAGATTTTCAGGGAGATGGTACTAGGATTTGCTCAGAGAACAGCTCCTAACCTAGATTACCTAGGAGTCAGGCCTCAGAGATGACTGTCGAAGTCATGAGAAGGGATTACTAATCCGAGAAAGAAGAAAGGACAAGAGGTCCAGGAACTGATCCTCAGGCGTGGCCAGTAGTCAGTGGGCAAGGAGAAAGGGTACCATGATGGAAGCAGCTGGACAGTGGGCAGCAATCAGAATAACAAAGACCCACGGGAAGTAACGGAGAACAGAATTTTCTCCCCCGTAGGCGCCAGTCGGAAGGAAGGAGGAGGGAGCCAAGTTCATTGGTTTCGGCAATGGAGACAGTAAAGACTTTGAAGAAAACATTTATTCCCGAGCACTGAGGACGGAGGCCAGGTGGCTGGGGGACGGTGGGGAAGGTTAAAGGCCAGAGGAAGCCCTTCAGAAGCCCACCTGGGAAGCAAACTTGATCAAAGCACTGAAAATGTAATCAAACCCTAAGAGAGCTCAGGAGAGTGACCCATGTTTCTCAACATGAAAAGGCTATGCGAGCCCCGGAATCGGAGGCTGCTCACTTGTAGAGACCCCCTGGAGGGCCCCGGAGCAGGGACAGCTTGGAAGATGCATTCATGTAAGAACTGTCTCTGCAGACAGCCAACCAGGAGGAGGCTGGGCCATCCCGAGGCCAGAGATGGAGGTGCTTTCCAGGCTGAAGACCGAGCAGGTGTGCAGGCCTCAGGGAAACACCAGGGCAGCCTTGAAGCTCTGGAGGGAATCAGGCGAGGCTTGCGGATCAGGCTGGAGGAGGGCTCTCAGCTTGCACTTCAAGTCTGATCTTGGGAACCTTGCGATGAGACCTGGGTTGTACGTTCCTTTGGGTGGCTGTTGGTAGTAATAGACCAGGCCGCTGCTGACCAAGGAGGGTGTCAGAAGCTCCCAGCGCAAGAAGAGGCTGTCTGAGCCAGGGAGGGACGGTGGGAAGTGCCAGAGTAAGGGATGCAGGGCAGGACCGTGGGACACCCTGACTTCCCGCTCGTGCCATAGTGAGGGAGCAGAGAGGGTGGAGAAGGGCGTACGGGGCTCCAGGTGTCATGCCGTCCCAGCAGCCCTGTGCCAAGTGTGCCATGTGCAGTTCCCTTCCGGGTCTCGGGCCCATGCGTGGCAGCTGCACACAGGGCCTTGGGAGACGGGCAGTGACGGAGGGACGAAGCCATGGAAGGTGAGAGACAGGCCGCTCCTTCATCTCTGCATTCCGTATCTCCCAGCTCTTGGCCCCTCACTTCTAGGAACCGCAGTGAAAGATGCTCAGCGTTTGGAACTCAACGTGTAAGATGTGTGTCAGGTGGTGACGTAGATGTGGGATAGAGCACGAAATCAAAGTGAAGCCCTGCTTCGATGGAAATTGAGTGTGTGTGTGAGTGTGAGTGTGAGTGTGTGTGTGTGTGTGTGTGTGTGTGTTGGAAGAGAATGAAATGCCATGTGGAAGCAAAGCACGGAGCCAGTTACCAATGAGACAACATTGACCATTCCCCGCTCTTGCCTTTGAAGTGCTAAGATGGGAGAAATTCCAACCCATTGTGGAAACTCACGCTCCAAATCTCTGATATAAACTAATTTCTCAAATCGCTGGTTTGATATATGACTTGGACTTCTCTTACACCTCTCTCCGCTGTAAGTACCATCTCACATAACAGAGATATAGCCTGTCTCTCACTGCTAACCCTTCAGGGGTAGAGAGACTTCCTCCTCATGCTGTGCGCTTAGTGCATATTATCTATTATCTCATTTAATTCGACAATAACTCTGTGCACTAGGTGGTACTATTACTCTGTAAATTACACACGGTGAAACAGAGGCTGAGGGACCTCAAAGGCCACACAGCCACCAACCTATGGCACTAGGATTTGAACTCATAACTGTCTAGCTCCAAAGTGATGTACTGCTCATAAAATAATCTTTAAAGTCTTTGCTTTTCATGAAAGATTAGTGTTCATAGCAGGAATGCAATGTGGACTGGAACTAAGGCATTTTCCTACTTGGCCCTGGCTGCCCCAAATGCCATGGAGGGGTCACTCCCAGGCCACACATGTTACTAAAAGAAAATGCTAAAACATGAAACAGCAGGAGCAAGCCGCAGCCCCGAGACAGAGCAGGTGGAGCATGCGCCCAAACTGCAGTCAGCTCAGCCCTCCCCGGGGTGAACATAGCAGTTTCTCAGCAGAATAGATCATCCCCAGTTGCCCCGTCTGTAAGGGATTGCTGAATCCTATTTAGTTCACAAAAATCCTCTTACCGCCCTATAGAACTTTAATTCTCGGGTGCTTATTTCTCCAGAGGCATTTGGCGAAGCAAGCCAGCCATCTTTACCATTATCTGCATAGCCTGGAGCCGCGCACTGGGCTGCCTGACGTTAACAGAGAATCTAGTTTTTATGTGCAGGAGTGCTTCTGCTAAGGGGTCAAAAAAAATGTCACAAATCTAAAAAATAACATAGAAAATGTTCCTGCCAGAGCTTCGCGACTCACTTCCTCTGCCCTTCCTCTAATATTCACACCACATGCAGAACAGGCCTTTCCTCTTTTCATCGAAAGGACATCCGCTAATATCTTCTAAGGCAGAGAGGAGCCTTGGGGGCCTGCGGAGAGGAAAGGCAGCACCTAGAACCCGAAGGTCTAGAGAAGAATGCCCGCCTTCCCGGCCGCTTGCTTCTTAACTGTTCCTTCTTGGGGTGGACGCTGAGTATCAGAAGCTTTTAGGCCGGGAAGCAGCAAGGACCCAATAACAATTCTCATAAATGTGTTCAATGGATGTATACCAACGCCGAAGACCTCGGGAGGGCAGAAGTTGTCGAGGCTGAGGGGGGACAGAAGAGCTGAGGACTGAAGTTTACGGGCTGCTCCAAATTGTTGGGAGTAGCACTTTTGGGGTCAGAGGTGGAGTTCTGGAATTCTTCCTTCACAAGCAGAGTCTCTGAAACGACTGCATGACCTACTGTTTCTTTGGAAAGTAGCCTAGTAGAGGGGGCTAACTCACACAAATGAGTCTAACTCACACACAGACGATGAGGAAAGATGCAAAAAAAAAAAAAATCCAAACCCAAAACCAAAACAGATATGCTCTTAAAAATGTTATTTTCTACCCTGTCCATCATTCTTCAAGTGACAAGGGAGAGTGTGCGTGAGTGCCAGGGACAAAGGCCACCATCCAGCATGGAGCCTCCCATCCGATGTGAGGTCAGTCAGAGTTTAGAGAACCAGAGAATTTTACAGACAGCAGCCAGCGTGATTCTATTTACTCAAATCTTTCTTTGAAGAAAATGCAAAAAGATAGCAGAAAACAAACTCCCTGAGATTAAAATTTTAACTATTTGAGCCCTCTGACGTTTTATGCATTTCATTCGATTCTCTGAGTGAATTACAGTTTGCCTGTCTTTCTTCATAGGCTTTCTGTTTCTCTAAAAGCTTCAAAGCCCAGAGTCACATCTTCTGGTGTATGTGAGATTTTGCACTCCTGAAAACTGGAATAGGTATATGTAGAGATGTCCCTTATGGAAATCTCAAGTACACCTAGAGGTCACATATAATGGGCTCCCATTCATTCAACATCCAGCTTCAATGGAGAACTCGTAGTGAGTCTCAGCTCCTCCCCACACTCCCACGGTTATTCTGAAGTGAACCCCAGAAATCCAGCCCTTTCATCCACAAGTATTTCAAAATTCTTTCTTTCCTCACACCCTTGCTTTATTTTGGAGGCAGGAAGTCTTATCTCCTTTATGGAGATTTTAGTAGAGAGAGAGGCTCAATGAAAACTGACCTCCTAGAAATCCAAGAAGGGGAACGGGCCTGAAAGATGGTGGGGGCCAAGCTGACCTTGGCAGATTCCAAGTGGAGCTGGCTGCCTTGTCCTGGGGACACACAGGACAGAGGTGAGAGGTCAAGCTGTGAGGGGGTTGTTCTCGGTCCCTATGACCAAGTCCATTCCACTGAATGACCAGGTTACTTTTAACAGGAGCTGGCAGCACTTTCCCCGCCCAAGCCATTTTTAGGATCTTGAGAAGTACCTGGGCCCAACTACGCATGTACCTACACTTGGCCAGACCTTAAACTAGAAAGGAATATTGGACTCTAAAACAGTATTTTTCTCATTAATTTTTCTAGACTTTCTTTCCCCTGCCCAGTCTATTCTCCTACTTACTCCATAATCTTTTGACCAAATTCAGGAAATTGCACAATGGTTGGTCATCTCTAGGAACTATCATTTTCTGTCATACAGACTATTTTTTTCTGCCCTGTATGCTAACTGCAGAGGGACTTGTGGTCAACTATGATTTTTAGCTTTGCTGTCTTATCCCAGGGCTCTTGCTCACATCCACATGTATTTAAAAACAGGGAACACTCAGTGGGCAAAGGGAACTTTTTAGGATGACTCCTTTAAAAAGTAGTCCATAATTACAAGACATGGTTATTAAAGAGTGCCTTGAGCTAACTGTCTTCAAAAGGAGGCCAGCAGTGGGTGTGGACTGAGCACCCCTGCCTCGGAACTACTGCTGACTCACACATTTATGAGGAAGGTTGAAGGCGTAACTGAGAAACTAAGAACCACACAACTTGAGACACCCTGGGATCCCTGCAGAGCCTGTCTTGCAGCCCATCTGAAGAATTCTCCACCTCTGGAGTGTTGTGGTCCTCTCCTCACTCTTCATGGGCCGTGAAGTCCATGTCCAGGTCCTCCACTATGGAGCATATCCCATCTACATCTGTAGGCAGGTTTCCCTGCTGAGCATCAGATGTGACAATCTGCCCCTGGGTACCTATAACAGCTCACACTGACCCTCTCCTAAAGGGGCTTTGGCTGCCCCACAGGGTTCCTTCTCCACCCGTGTGGCCATTGCATTGACTGGCACCATGATCCATGCAGGGGTGCAAGCCCCAAATGAGAGAGGTGCGCCCATCCCTCTCTCTCGTGTGTCCAACATCTCTCACTTCCCACCTCTACCATGTGAAGTTACCGCAAGACAACGCCTATAAACCAGAAAACAAGCCCTCGCCTGACATCTCTAGATCCTCGATCTTAGACTTCACAGCCTCCAGGTAAGGAAGAGATAAATTTCAATTGTTCGTGAGCACTTCATTTACAAAATTTTTCTTATAGCAGTCCAGCTGGACTAAGAAAGGTAGACAGGCTGGCCGGCAGGCAGACAGACGCATCTTTTCCTCAGGGCTTTTGGAAGGTACATGGTGTCCTAAGAACTGCTATTTTCAACAGTTGTAGACAGATTTTACCACCAAGTATCTTAACTACAATGGAATCTTCCTTCCCTCAACTTATTTAAGCAACGATTTAACTCATCTTATCTTGAGCACTGTAGGAAAGTACTCCCACCTTGGGCTTCAGATGCTACATTTATCAGTAATGATTTTCAACATACAAAATAGAGATGTGCAGAATTTTTCAGTTAGAAGGGACTGTAGTGACAACACAGATTCACTTCATAGACAATCTGTTATGGTGAGATCGCCGTAAGGAAAAGAGATGGCCTTCAATTTAAATTCTGTAGCTTCAGTAGTTGTGTAAATTTGGGCAGTTTACCTGGAGTATCTCAGTGCTAGCTGCCATGACCATAAAGAATGGTAATGATCTTACAGAAGTGTCAAAAGATGGGGCACTCAACTAACGGTAGCCAACTGTATAACTTTCCTTTTTCACCTGGTCTCTGGTCTGGTTAGACCAAATACCTTCCCCTTGTATCTGATTTTTCTATATGAATTTCTAAGGTGTCCAATGACATCTTTATAGCACACAGCCTCATGACTTCATGCTGTCTTGGTCACTCTGCTTTGGGTAATGTTCAGTTCTAGATTAACTTCCCTCTTAAAATGTGGTGCTCTGCACAAAAACCAATGATGCTTCAATGTATGTTCTAATCAGGGCCACCAACACAGGTGCTTCTGGTGGTTTATCAGGATCTGATTGGTCAAATACCTTAAGAGAGAAGACATGTTATTGTCCAGAGTTGGTTTAGGCAAGCGCGTGGTCATCAGATCTTCCTCTAGTCTCCCTTAGCTTGTATGTGCAGTGGTCCAGCTGATTCTAAGTCAGAACTTGGTATTTATCTCTGTTAAATGGTGTCTTGTTGGCACTAGCCCATCATTTACTTCTGCCTAGATCACTTAGAAACCAGATCTTCTCTAGTTTGTATATGTCAAGGTCACGCTTAGGACCAGTTTTAGAGTGGAATTCTGGCTAATCTTTTTCTTTCCCACTCTGCATGCCCTTGGATCTGGAACATCTTCAGTCCTGTTTGTTCTCCTGGCTACCCCCAAGTATTACTCACCAGGAACACAGCATAAGGAGAAGCTCCTTAGGCACTATTGTGTGTGGGGCCACCAGGTTGAGACATCATTTCATACCTGCCAGATCATCAAAGCGAGTGGCATACCGCAACAGAAGAACTCATAGTTATTGACCTAGATATGCACTTGACTGGAGCTGGTGCCAAGCCAGATATACAAAAGTACAACTTACTTCCCAAAGTGAGTCAGTTCTTTTGAAAAAAAAAATAGTAAATATACTCAGGTAAGTATTAGGCTCTAAATGCAGTCATGCCTCCTCCATATTAGCTGTCTTGTGGTGTACTCTAAGACACCCTTAGTATCAGCTGCTGCTACAATGGATACTGGAAAATACTTAGAACTAAAATACCGTATTTCTCTGAGGAATGTTTATTAAAAACAGAGAGAAAGCAGCAATGACTAGAAAAACCCAATAAAGAACTAGCAACCTATCACTTTTATCCAGGTGTATTGATTACATATGTTAAAAAGATTAAAAACTTGCCATCTCCTCCTAAGGATTTTTTTTTGCAGGAGGATGGTGTTTCATATGTATCAACCGAAGGAAAAAATAGTGTATAAGATACAGGCAAAGAGTTAGAATGTACATCACATTTAAAGGACTGGGCTTACCCATTCCCTCAGCACTGCCTTAAAATCAAGGGAATCTGAGTGCTGGTCCTCCTGTATTATTCATTACATAATTGCTGTGTTTTATTAGAAATATGATCTATTATAACCTTGAATGGAGTACATTAAATGACATTGAAAATTAGATTATTCTGATTATTAGAGAAGTGAGAAATGTGCTAAACATTTGTAAGACTGATAATCAATCAGAGTATCCATTTGAGTGTAATAAAAATCAATCTGGAGCCAGTGTGTTTAAATCTAATTTTTTAAGCATGACATTTTCCTCAGAGTTTCTTTCGAAAATGTCACCATCTTCTAAAACAGTGATTGACTCTGTCTCTAGGGAAAAGCACTCACTCCAATTACTTCATCCACTGCACACAAACCATAGTCCACTTTGAAGAAAAGCCCAATGAATTACAGTAATAATAATATATTTTATAGGGGCCACAGATTTATGTCACTCAAGCTAGAAAGTCACCCTTCTTCCTCTCCTGAGCTCAAACAGATAAAACATGTAACTTAGATCATAATGGGGCTCTTTACTTTCTTATAACAGAGGTGAGGGAGTTTCATACTGGGTTCCATTTCACCTGGGGAAAAAAGATAAAACTGTACTGACTTACGTAAAATCACTATTTCTCTCATTTCCTTTCAGAGAAAAAAAGATACAACTTCATCTTAATTTACCCTTCCAGCCTCCTCTGCTACCCTATTATCTTTTCTTTCTTTCCATTTCTCCATCCATCCAACTATTTATTCGTCTATATATTTATCTACCCACCCACCCACCTATCCATCCGTCCATCCACCCACCCATCCATCCATCCATCCATCCAACCAACCAACCAACCACAATCTTTGGCCTGCAGGGGAGATCACCAAGAGACAGGGCAGCTTGGGGAAATCCATATTTCTTTTTCTTCTCTTGAGTATGTTCAAAAACACACAAAGTGAAAATGTTGAACTGATCCTACATGCTACACAGGGTTCACCAAGCTGACACAAACAGGAATGTCTGCACAATAATTCATCTTGGTCCATTAGACTGGTACAGGGACAAATTTACATTATGAACTTTGGTATCTTTCTGGTGGTGGGAGGGGAAGGGACATCTGCCAGGACCAAGTACTTAGAAGTTATTGATAGCATTTTCTGGTATCACATACTTGACGCTGATCAGTTCACTGAGCCCCCAGGATCGGTCCCTCTATTTCCCTAGTCTTGGGTTTCTTATATGCAGAGGTCCTTCACTAGGGTGATACTCTTGGCCGCTCTCCCCACATCTCCCTTTCATCTCCTCAGAGGACAGACTTACCCTGGGTAGTCTCAGGGAGGGCACCCAGAATTCTGAGTCTATGCTCTTGTATGCCTTCTCCACGTCTGCTAGTCTGTAGGAAGGCCACATAGACCTGTTCCCCAGAACAACTCTGCTCTGGAAAGAGCCTTCAGACATCAGCCCTGCCTGTGACCAGGCAAGTAAGCTTATGGTATTTGTAACTTGTAACCCCATCCTCTGATAAGCACATGGCTACATAAATTCATTCATACCACTAGGGAAGAACATTATGCTGCTATTAAAACAATCTTTTTAAAGACTATTTAATAGGGCCAGGGCTATAGCTCAGTGGCACAGTGCCTGCCTGGCAAGTGCAAGGTCATGAGTTGGATTCCATGTACCAAAGAAAAAACAAAGACTATTTCATGACACAAGGAAATGATCACAATATTGTTTACCTTAACAAATGAGATACAGACAAATTTGCATGTGTGTATGAGCATGCAGGAAGATATAACAATAACAAAGCTTATTTCTAGGATGTGGGCTTAAGTATAATTTATACTTTCTTCTCTATAAATTTCAGGACTCTTCAAACAGTTTGTGGTGACCCTGTGTCACTCAGTGATTGTCACAGATAGATTTCATTTGTTTTCCACTCATAGAAGCTGTTAAACTAGATGGCGACTCTCAGAAGTGAGTGGCTGGCGTTTGTGCTGCCGACTGATTCCCGCAGCTCTTTCACAGTGAGGTCTGCAGGAGCCAGGGGAAGCCTGGCGTTCTTGGAGCTCTCTCCTCCTCCCGCTCCTTCCTACCGCGTCATGTAGAATATTGCCCCACTGACTTCCATGGCCTCCTCAGCACTCTGTCTGATCCTGCCCTTTCCTCCCGGCAGTCTGTTCTCAGCAGAGCAGCTTCTGGACCCCCTTTAACCCCAGCACCGTGGAACTCGGAGTCGAAGTCACATTATGCACACAGCCTCCAAGGCCCCATGCAGGAGGGATCTCCTCCTGTGGCCTCCCGAATAGTCTTTCTTCTGCTGTGTGCATGTTATTCCCTTCCATGTGCACTAGCCTCCTCAGGGGTCCCAGGATATACCGGGCACATTCCCAGCTCAGCAGAAGTCAGTGGCTGCTGTTTCTGCCTAAAGCCCTGCTCCCCTCCCTCCTTTTACTCTTTGCTCAGACGTCACCTTTCAACAAGGCCCTCCTTGACTACTTCGTCAAAAATTGCAGCCCTCTTCCACTTCCTCGCTGTATCTTACTCTTTGTCTCCTTCATTGTCCTCTCCCCAGGCGCAGTGTGAGCACCAGCAATAGGACTTTTAGGCTCTCTTTCCTCACTGTCTATCACCAGGGCCAGAGCAGCTCCTCTGACAAAGCTCTGCTGCCCAGGGAACGCTCTGCAAGGGAAGGCCAGGTCCGGGCCGGGAGGAGAGCACACATCTTCACATGGGTTTGCAGTCACCCACGCAGGAACCCTTCGGACAGGTGCAGAGTGGCACCCCATGATCATAAAAGTCCGGCCCTTGCTTCTCAGAACACTGCTGACTGCAGGCACAGGGTGTGGCGGGAACAAAGGAGGAATGTGTGCTCGTCCCACGGCTGCCTGGGGGCCAGCGCACAGCTGCTCCACATTGCATGGGCTAAACAGGCCCCACCAGGTTCTCCTGTAGCTCTGGGCTCAGAAGGGGGAGACATGGCAGCAGGCCACAGCAGGCCACGAGGTCTGCGTCTGCCTGAGTCATGTGGAACACCTCTGAGAGAGAGGGCGGACGGAGACAAAGAGGGTTCTTGTGATTTAGTATGGTCCATCACCATACTCTCTTCCTTACAAGAACAAAGTACGCCAAGCGGGAAATGTACAAAGACTAGAACAAAGCCCCCCATCTCTTCTACTTCTTAAAACCAACAATCCAGGTAAAATTAACACAACTATGGCAAGTCAGATTGTGCCACAGGCCGCTGCTTGGAAAGCTGACCACAGTTTCGGACAACAGTCTGTGTATCCCAGAGAGAGTGGGCGGGGGAGGGAGGCAGTCGGAGACGCTCAGGGACAGTAGTGGCGCTTCGGAGCTACTGCCTGCAATGCGGTTTTCTTCCGGGACAGCGCTTTGACCATGTCCAATAGGCCAGACAATGGCTTTACCTGTTTGCCAGACTCCGGGGCCGGGGGCAGCTATGCAATTTACCAGCAGGACGAAGAGGAGAAAGCCTGTCTGATGTCTAAGTAAATGGCGGGAACGAGACCAGGACACAAGTCACGAGATGAGCGAATATCGTCTTCCAGGAGGTGCAGGTGAGACGTCAGAGACTTTCAAGGGGTTTAGTTTTGTATTTAAATATTTTTTGAATACCTGTGTATACATCATGAGCTATCTTGGGGGTGGACCCAAATCTAAATGAGAAATTCATTTATGTTTTATACATACCTTGTACACAGGTCTGCAGGTAATTTCATATAGTATTTTTAAATAAATTTGATATTTGACTATAACCTTTCACGTGAGGTCAGGTATAAAATTTTCCAGCTGTCACATTAATGTTGAAAAAGTGTCCAATTTTGGAGCATTCTTTGGAATTGGGATGCTCAAATTTTATTTGTTTATGGGAAGGACAGCTGCTAAACCAGTGTTCAGCAGCTAGTTTTCCAGAGTTCCCAAGCAGTGTAAGAGTCTTTCAGTGCCTGGGAAAACCTACTTTCTTTTGAAAGAAAAAGAAAATAGTATTTAAGAAAATAGCACCAGGTGTATTGGTACAAGTCTGTAATCGCAGCACTTGGGAGGCTGAGGCAGGAGGATCACCACGAGTGTGAGGCTAGTTGGGCCGCAGAGTTGAGTCCGGTCCAGCCGGCACTTCATGGTGAGACTCTGTCTTGAACAAACAAACAAACAAACAAACAAAAAATAGCAACACAGACTCACTGGAGACAATTTGCAGAGTGCGGAAGTTTGCAGCGCCTCATTTCTCTGGGCACCCGCACTCCGCTCTTGAGTGCCTCCTCTATCTGTGATACACCTTCTCATGTCTCTGTTACTGGTTTGCCTTTTATTTGGAACTGGAAATCAAACTCAGGACCTCACTCTTGCAAGACAGAGACCATTCTGCTGAGTTTATACAGCCCCGGCCCAGATTTACCTTTTAAACTAGCATGATGTTTTCTTGCCTTTTGTTTAATACAACAGAAAAAAAAGTATTACACTGGGGAAGAAAAAAAGAAGTTTACAAAAGGAAATATAAACATGGACTAATCCATGTTCAAAAACTAAGCATTACTTAAGTTGTAGAAATAAACTGTTAATATTTTGGTTTATTTTATTCTACTCCTTTTTTATGCATTGACATGTGATTTTTTCTACATAGGTCATAGAGTAGCCAAACTTTCAGCAATTTGACATTGTGGATATTTCCCCATGTCATTAAAAAGCTTTTGAAAAAAAGTATTTGTGATGACAGCATAGTGTTCCCTGGTACAGCTGTAAATTAATTTATAGTCATTCTGTACTTGCTGGTCCTGTATGTCATCACCTGCCTTATGCTAATATAAGTAATGCCGCAATGAACATCTTTGTATGTGATTATTATATTGTTTTTATCATTTCTTTGAAACAACTTTTAGGAAAGGGATTATAAAGGCTTTTGAAATGCATGGCCAGATCATAAACAGTTCTTAGTGTTGGCCTGGGGTCTGTCTGCTGCAGGCTTGGCCCTTACCTTTCTTTGCAGAACATGGGATGCACGCTATGGAGAGAATGCATAGAACACACTTTGTTTCTCCAGTCCCACTCATCTTTGCAGAGGGGCATCCAGCTCCACTCCTGAGAGAGCAGCCCATCTGCTAAGCCCCAGTAGCAGGAGTGTTATACTATCCCTCTGCTCAGCCTATCATTTCAAGTAACATTGCTACCGTCCACCCCACTTAGGTCAGCACAGTGCCCTACCAGACTACAGAGGGCCAACGGGCTATGTAGGAGCCTAATTGAATTGCAGGACAACCATGACCTCTTTGGCCAGCCTGGCTTGCTCTGGAATCAGCCATCCACCTAGAAGGCCTGGGTTCGTGGGCTGCAAAGACTGCTGCTTGGTTCCCAGTTCTGAGGTTATATGCCCAGTGCTGAAGACATTACCCACCACACACAAATGCTGTGGGTGGATGGATGGATGGATGGATGGATGAACAGTCAATCAAGCAATCAATCTACCTGGCTGAATGTGGATGAAAGTTTTTCTTTTGTGTCACCTTATAGAGATGTAAAAGCTACAATTAGAAAAACCCTGTTTTGACTTTACAGGTGGCACGCTTGGGCTCAGCTCACATTAAACGTAGAATGTCTGGCTTTCACGCACCAAGGTTCACCCGCACTGGCCCTAGAGAGCTGCTCTGTATGTCACTGACCCTCTTGTGCCAGCAGTTGATTCCTACATGGTCAGGGAATGCAGTTTAATTGTTAAAGACATCTGTAAAAAGAGACCACACATATACATGGTCTTTAACCTTTATAAAATTCCATATTTCCTGTGGCAAAAATGCTTTTTGTAACATGGACAAAAGACTGACATATGAAGGAAGAAGGCATCAAAAGTGCAGCAGAAAGGAAGGTGGTCACAGAAAGGCAGGCAGCCTAACACAGTATTTCACTCATGGAATCTTTTTTCAAGGATTTTAGGGAGATATTACAGCCTAAAAGTAGAATGGGAAAACACAGCCTGCTGGGCACAACTGCTCTTCTTTCAATTTCCACAGCAGACATTACTAGATGATCAGAATTTTTTCTCACTAAACTCGAATACAGTCTCAAAATCCTTCACAACACAGGATCCAAACAGATCCTAGCAACCACTACTCACCGATCTGACACAAAGCACACAAGGGAAAACCTCCTCTTTATCAACCCTAAGTTTTGCTAAAATAAATAAATAAAAGGCTTCAGTGTCACTTGGCTGTCCTCCCACCACCCTTCCTTTTTCACTTGATAATTTACTTGGCAAGCCCGATCCCAGCCAGCCATGCCAAGGTAGTGGGAGAAAGGCACCTTCCACAAAGTGCACGGTGGAGTCCTTCTCTAATGCCATGGTGGTGGTCAAAGCGGAGCCCAGAAGTCCACAGAGGAAAGGACTAGAGAATCAATTCACAATGACCTAAGACACTGGGCCAAATTAGCAGGTGGGTAGCAGCAGATTTTCAGATGCACCAATACCTGCTGCGTTATCCACGGATTTAGAATATGTCACAATACCGAGGCAAGCATGGGCTTAATAAAATGGAAAGCAGGTCCCCAAATGCCCAAGGTCTTGGCCATGTATGGGAAAATGTTCACGACTCTGCCGTCAACTCTCCTTTGACCACTAGTAGGACCCATCTACTCCCAAGGAATTCAACCAGGTCTTTCCGTACAGTGGGCCAAAGGGAAGGGCTCTGGTTCAAGTCTCCAGATGAAGCCCCACTTGTTCATCCACTCGACAAAGGCGCCAAGCACCGCTCCAGGCCCCAAAGAGGCAGATGCCAGCAAAACACAGACAGCTAGGTCTCAGAGGTGTTCATCAGGGCAGAGTAGAAGACAGAGGAAGGGAGTGATTAAAGGGAGGAGGAGATAATAAAATCCAGGTACTGTGGGGGAGGGAAGATGTTCTGAAGCCAGATCCAAGAGCAGCAGAGACCAGGGAAGGTGGGAAGAGACTCGAGGCCGCTGTACTCGCTATATCCATGAGTTTATGGGTAGAGCAAAGTCAGCAAAACGATTTTGCAGTTCAGGCTGGCCTTGACCTCCTATGTAGCCCAGGCTGGCCTCGAACTCGTAGTGATCCTCCTGCCTCAGCCTCTCAAGTGCTGGGAGTACAAGCATGAGTCACCATGCCTGGCCTAGCAAAATAATTTTTGTAAAGAGCCAGAGAATAAATATCTCAAGCTTTGCAGGTTAGAGAATCTTCCCCAACTGCAGTTGACCCTCAGTACCTTCCACACCCTGAGAGTCAACCAAACATGGATTTAAAAAAAAAGAGATTGTGATAGATCTTTTCCTGCTGGTTATTATTTCCCAGGCAGTACAGTATCACACCGATCTGCACAGAGTTCAGACTGAATTAGGGACCGGATGAGATGGTTTAAAAGGTGCAGCGGGCATGTGGGGGTTGTATGCACACCCTACACAATTTCAGAAAAGGCTCCATAAATTTCCTTCTGAGTTAAATGTGTTTCTCGTATACAGAAGACTGTTAGATTGTGTTTCTTGATACACTCTGCCAGTCTGTTTCTTTTGACTGGTGAATGGAGGCCATTTACATGAATGGTTATTACTGATCTAATGTACCGGCTTATCTTTGTCATGGTATTTCCTGCTGTGGGTTCTCTACTCTCCCCCTCTAATTGCTTGCCCTGCTTGGTGGTTCCTTTCTATTGTTGTTCTTGGAATTACGGTCATTTTTGCCTCTTTCTAGAATATCTTTCAGTACTCTTTGTAGGGTTGGCTTGGTGGTCACGAATTGAAAGGAAAAGTTAATGCTTAATATTACTTTTTGACCAATTTTGCATGCTTACATCTCATAATCTGAACAACTACTTTGAAGACAACAATATGCAATATAACAACCATTGTTGAATTCATATCATCTTTCTTTTTGAAATTCTGTATTGTTTCTAATTTTTAAATTATTTTTATTCTCTTTGAAATAAAAAAAATCATATGAGGGATTTGAGCATGAGAGGTTCTGGAACCAATCTTCAGAAGATCCTGAAGAGTGGGTGACTATACTCAGTTCTGTATCTGTACTGGCAAAGCAGTCAGAGATAATAAGCATCAGTGAGCAGGAGTGGTCTAATAATGTGTTATTAACCAAACTAAGCAATTGGCTGGATTTGGCTTGCAGGCTTCAGTCCATAGTTTACTGGCCTCTGATATAGGCCCTTAGTGAGCTTAAAAAAGTATTTTATCCCCTCTGGAGAGTGGTTGGGGTAGAAGTCGGAATAAAAAAAGTTCAGAAATGAGTGGGTTGTGAGCAAGTCTGGGAATCATTAAGAAAGAAGGACCCACTATGTGCTGAATGGATTTTAGCCAGCAAGGTAGCAGGGGTGATTGTCTTCTTTCTTTAATCTTTTATTACTTCTCTTGATTACAAAAATCACATATACCCATTTTAGCATGTGAAACAATAATGTTAATGAAATCTTTTCCACTCCTCCTCCCTCCCCAGCCCCTGGAAGCGATCCATGTACGATGTCTGGTGTGGTTCTGGGATGCAGTGACCACGCCACCAGAGGCTGGGTTGCAGGGTAGAACCAGATGTGCAACTGATGCTAAGGAAACAGATGCAAAGTTCCTCACCAAGAGACCTTTCTGGTTAGTAACTATAGTACGGACAGAGGGTGAGGGTGGTGGCTAAAAACAATCCAGTGTCACCCAGGGAGCTCACAGATGAGCACTGATGCTGAAGAGGTCAGCTAGTGGGGATTTGGTTAATGAGTTAACTACGTGCTGATGTGTGGACCAAAGAGCAGGTGTGCAACAGCCCTGAGGCTCCAGATCAAACCAACTGGGAAGCTTATAAGGCCTCAGCCACTTTCCTCCCACCACTCAAACTATATTACAAGAGTAAAATCATGAATGGGAGATTACAGAATTCCACTGCCCAGCTGGCTGGGTGGTTGGTGAGTGAAGAAGGAATCGAATCATTGCTAAACTACTGGCCAATAAATAAACTATCTAAGCAAGCGAAGAACTCTGCATTACAAAGATCTAGTCTTTTCCTTTTACTACAAGACATCAAAGTGATGAGGATGCCAGTGGGTGTGCCACCTTAGATTCTTAGGTACTACAAGAAATAGAGCATGTGGACCGAGGGAAAGGACTGTTCCTCTTGATCTGGACATGCCACCACTGGAATGCCAAGTTCTGTTAATGAAATTCCTTAATTCTAGGAGGAGCACTGACTAAAAAGAATGTAGCAAGTGTGCCCAGGTGGTCAGATAGGGGCTGGGGCATTCTTGAAAGCACATAACACAGGAAGTAGCTATAAACTATGGAAATCTGGTTTAGCAAGGAAGGAAGTTAGGGGGTGGGGGCATGGTGCCTATGCTCAAACACCGGGACTAGTTCTTAGTACCTTGAGAAGGCGGATCTAGGGCCAACAGATAGGATTTAGAGAAGTCACGGTGGGTGTGGGTGAAGAGGAATGCCCTCATCATCCCTGCTGTGGGACATTCTTCCCAACGTGCCTGGGCTGCCCACTGGAAGGGGCAGTGCCAGGGGCTGCATGGCCCCTCTCTCGTCTCGTTTAAGACTTAAGCTACTATGCAATTTGGATCTCTGAACTGCTTTAGAGGGTACAGGGAATTGGCCAGTCTGGTGAGGTATAGATGGGGTTTTACAACTTGGGGTAACTCATTGTCATCAGATGTCATCTGTTCATGGGTCAATTCAGGTCACCTGTATACATTTACCTCCTTTAAAAAGCAGTTCGGGCAAGAGTCTGTGCAGATGAGTTTGTTTTAACTTGTCTGGGACCAGGACAGTGCTCTCTTCGCAAAGTGCTGGCTTTGGGCAGCAACTGAAACGTGATTACCTCTTTGAGTCTGAGTTTCTTTATCTGTGAACTGGTGCTAAAAACACAATCCTTTTGTCCCTTTCAGATCTAGGTGACAGCAAATGTGGTAATAGGTGGGGTACAACAGTTTCTCAAACTACCGTGATGAAGAACCAGGCTCTTTTTCATTTCTATCATCACGAACACATACTTTATAAAATGCAGTAAACACAAACTATTAGAAAAACAAAATGGTGGCGATATCCAATTGGTAAGTTTTTAAATGTCTACTCTTGACTTTTGCTCCAATTTTATTTGCTGTGGTCACAACTATGGCTCATGGGCCATACTTTGAGTAGCTCTACTTAAAACACTTAAGTTTCACAAATAGCACTGCTATAAAGCTAAAACAGAGTTCTAAGACACTGAGGAGAAGATATCAGAATCCAAAATGATGTTTAGCACCCCAAAGCCTCCATTTCTCTTTTGATAACCAGATAGGTTTAATGGTATTTATTGAGTCAATTTACAGGAACAGTAAAGAAGTTCCACAACTATGAAATGTCTCCCATTTTATCAGGTGGATTCCAGTCTTTCAAGACAATGGCACAGCACGGGCAATCGATCTTACTTGAAATCCCTTCACCATCAGAAAGTTTGAACTGACTTAGAATCTGATAAAAGAATGAAAAACATATAGACATTTGTTGCTAGGAAACACCATTGAGGGGGGTTATCATTGATTTTAAAGTCTAACCGATTAGTCAGAGGCACATGAAAACTTCCAGGGAGGAGGCAATGCTCTGGACACAAGAGACTTTGTTTCAATAAAGTACAGAGTTAACTCAACAAAATAACACTCCTCACTTGGAAAAACTGACCTTGATTTTTTGACTTACAAACTGAAACAAAGTAGGCAGGCTAAGCTCTTGGGAGCTCTGTAGGAGGACAGTAGAGGGGTGCCAGACCAGGGTTGGGAGAGAGCTGGGTGGTGGAACAGCAAATTTCTCCTTTCTGTTACAGTTTGAACTTTCACTTTTGGCTATGTGGATTGTAGGAATAGTCTCCAGGCCTTTGAGAATGGCTTCAGAACTCAGATGGCATCATGATTCAGAGGGGGGCCTAGAAAAGGGGGCTTCCTTTTCAAATGAAGGTGCACAGATGGGAGTGTTGGTGCACTCGTATAATCCCAGCTACTTGGGAAGCTGACGCAGGAGGCTTACAAGTTTGAGGCAATTTATAGACCCTATCTCAAAGTTAAAAAAAAAAGTTTTAAGGCTGAAGACATGCAGTAGCTCAGCAGGAGAGTATTGCCTAACATGCACCAGATTTTGGGGTCCATCCCTAGTACCACAAAACAAACAAACAAAGAAGATGCAAAACTATATACTCACCCATGCACTCCTTCCCTTCCACATGCATTTTCATGACATGGCAGTACAGGGTTAGGAATTAAGAGGCCACAGTCAGACAGCCCTGCAGGAGCCTTGGTACTACCCCCAAATATGGAAAATAGAATGCTACTTCCGGTGTTAAGTACTGAACTGTGACAAGGCTAAGGCATTGGCGCACAGTATCGGGAATGTAGAGGATAATCAATACACGGACTTGTGTGAACACACCTGTGTGATATCGCCCATTCAGGGCTGATGCAAACATACACCCAATCTTGAACTTCAGGGTAAGGGACTCTCAGAGGAAGAACTACATACAGTTGAAATAATTTACAAGAATATAAGATCACATTACTCAATTAGCTTGGCATGGGTTTAAAGCATTAAATGGCCCTTGCCAGATGCTTCTTGTTTTCAGTTGCTCTCCTGTCAGCAGGCCTCTCCTGACCAATCTCCCTTCCCTCCACTGGGCCAAACCACTCTTTCAACTCGCTCTGTCCCTGTGGGTTCCGGGTCTTCTGTTGACTTGGTTCCAAACCACTCGCTCCAGCCCCCAACCGCAGCAGGCCCCTCCTCACAGCTTGCAGAGAGATCCCTGAGTCAACCTTTGGAGCCGGGTGCTCTCCAGAGGAGTCCTTAACTAGTGCTTCTCATGATTCTGGGAATTTCGTCTCTCACTCAGTTCCTCTGAACAGGATTTGCCACCTTGTTTAGCACAAAGTGAGTTTCTTTTCTTTCTCAATCCAAAATTTCACTGGAAAACTTTTGTCTTTTTCTGGGCTTTCTAAAATTCAGGGTGACACTCTTCCCCTTTCAGCAGCTCATAAAACTCCCATAAAGAACTCCACACCACTTACCTCACTAACCCTGCCCCTCATGCCCCTGAGCGGAATTTCCAAGAGATTATTTCTTCCAGAAAAACCTAGTCATGTGTGCTCAGGGCAGCAACACATCTGTGTTTTGCTTTTCACTGCTGTAACAAACTATTTTTCCCTCATCTACCAGATCCCAAAGCATCTTTTTTTTTCCCAGTGCCACAAATCTTATCTAGTTTTGTGCTACACTCTCTGGAGAATGGATTGACTTCGAACATTTTCCCTCCTCTAAATGTCTCTCTCGTATTTTGTCTTTGCAATAAGCTAGCTTGTGGGATTGCAATGAATTGGGTTATCTAATTTCTGTTTAAACACTGAAGAAATTGACCCCCATAAGACTTCTCAGACATTGGCACTTTTAAATTCCTTATCACAGAGAGAAGTGAGCAGGACAGATATCATTAGCTCAAGGCCAGAGCTCTGCGGGCTACGCTTTCTAGGCCTGGCTTTCCAAGCAGTTCTGTGACTTCAGCCTCTTCACTACTCTTAGCTTCAGCTCTTGTCCTTAGGATGAGATTAGATTCATTGTTGTGTCTCTATCAACTCTAATCTTGAGGCTCCATTGGAGACATTTTAAATGGTAAATATCAGGTAGAAGAGCACATTCGGTGTGGTGATGTGTGAGGGTGAATGGGGTCCTGGTCCCTACTGTTACTGGGCTAACATTACAGTAGGTATCTGTGTTACTGTCCTACATGCTTCTGTGTACTAGCACATCTGTGCCTGGCACCTAATGAAGAGAGAGTCATATTCTCTCCATTTGTAAGATAAGGACACCCAGGCACACAGATGTCATTTGCCCAGTGCCTCAGCACCTGGGTCTTCAGCCATTTGGGTCGAGCTCAAGTGGTGGAACCAGCAGGTAAAGGTAGGTTGTGTTGTACACAGACAATATTGCACCTTTGACATCACCCTGAACAAGGGACTACTCCAACCAAAAGATGTCTAATTACGAACTCATCAGCATGCATTGATAAACAAACAAAACTAGAGGAACAGGTTCCGTAACTAATGACTCAGAGCCCTGAGAAATCGAGTGACTAACAGATATGCAGCTGGGCTACCTAACAGCTGAACTGAAACCCAGCTTCTGCTCTTGCTTCTCCACTGCGAACCCCAAACCTGACCACTCTCCCCTCCATCCCCACATACAGTGACGCGGCACATCCAACCTGCTTTACTGGGTTTCTCTCATCAGCACACCGATGTTTTGATCATTCTCACTTTACTGGCAAACACACAGAACATGGCTTGTATTTCTGCAGAGCACCACGGGTCCTCCTGTAGGGAGACTCTGAAGGAGCTGATGGAAACCACATAAGGAGGAGCAGGAACTTCGCGTTTTCAAACACAGTGGCTTTGAGTGGTTTTGGAATCTTCAACACACTACTGTCTGTCTTTTTAGTTAAGGATGATCAGATATTAGGTGCTATAAAAACTTTTGTACGAACATAATGTAACTTGAAATGGGGTTAAATGTGTTTTTAAAAGTTTTCTCTCAAGAGAAATATGAACTTTGTCAACACTAAGTCTTCACCCTGTCAGGCGTGTTCAGCAACCACCATGCCAGAGGACAGCAAACCACCGACGGGGTCTGACCACACTCCCGATTCTTGCTAGGAGGAGGGAAGCAGGAAAAGTTGGAAAAACACACATGATATTCCCACACATTTGTGAAGTAGTGACCTTTCTCTGTTTTTACTTATGGTACATTACAAACAAATAGGCTGGGAATGTAGCTCAGTGGCAGAGTGCTGGCCTAGTATGCATGAAGTCCTGGCTATAATCCCACCACTGAAAAAATAAAAAAGAACAAAGAGAAAAAAGAAAAAGAAAAGAAAATCTAAGAACCTTAAAAACAACTCAGATTCAGGTAAGATAAATTAAAACCTATTAATAATAATAAACATCAATATTTATCGAATTGAGCACTTACTATGTGCTCGTATAGAGCACCTGAACATTGTACATAGATCTCCACTGAACATCTTTACAGTAGGTGCTGTTATTGAAATTTTACAAATTTTCTTAGTTATCTGCTGAAGGTTTTATGGTCAGCAAATGGTGAGGCTAGGTTTCGACCTCACATGGACGGATTCCAGGCTGTACTCAACATTCTCAACTTCTTCGGGGTTGTTTATGCAGGGATAACCTGGGCTCATGGCTCTGTAGTACGTTACGGCGGGGTGCAGTGAAACATGATCTGAAGTTTCTTCTAGGAGCACATGATAAAATCCTTTCCTCAACTGGAATACAGGGAAGATATGAACAAGGACTTTGCTTCCATGGAGGGTCTTTGAGGGCTCAAAGTATCACTAGCACATGATGCAAAACCAAGGGTTAACTAAAAGTTAATTCCCCAGAGTTCAAATGTGAGCAGGTAAGATATTTAGTTTTGCCCGAGTTCACAGTCCTTTAAATCACGCTCTTAGTTATTCAACTTCTTTGTACAGACAGTCCCTGCCTCTAACTGAAACCGTGTAGGTGGATCTCTTCATTCATTTGCAGTGTTAATACAGTCCTACGGGCTGCTTCTTGTTTCTTCTACCAAATCATTTTAGAAGTTCTGCAAATGACCACATAGAACACAAGCAAAGACCTAGTGTACCATGTGCACAGAAGCACTTACTTTGTTTGCTAGAAGGTACGATGCCAAATTGTCCTCCCAGTCACTCAAACATACCCAACACTGTACCGCATTCCAGTGTGCTGCTACTACCCTGGTACTGCCCTAACAAGCTATGAGCCAGGCAGCTCATTGGGTATTAAGTTTGGCCAATAACTTATTGTTTCATATTGAACTGAGTACTATTATAATCCTTCTATATTCCAATGGTTAATAAAACATGCCCACATATCTAGAACTTATTGCATCTTAATGAACTGTGGTATAAAGTATAAAATTATGCTTATATAAGGAAAAGAATAGATTCTCCTATAAAACCCCATTATAATTATTTTTAATATATTTATAAACCAGAGATGTGACATGGCCTTTGCAATGAATGCACTAACTTTCAAAGTGGAGGCAGCCTCTGTAATACTTTTAGAGAGTATTATTCTTTTATGAAGAATTTGCTTTTTAACTCTTTAATGCCTTTTGACTCATTAGCTGCACCAAAGCAAACTAGCTAGGTGCAATAGAAGTTTGGCCTAGCTTCAGTACTGCCACCTGGTGTTCATGTGCTGAAATTGCAAGCATAGGACTGGTGAACTGGTTCAGGAGTGCTAGATCTGTAGAAGCTAGACTCTAAAGAACGTTAAATATCTTGCAGAGAAACGTTAAATATCTTGCACTTTTCTTTGCAAAATGCCAGGTTGCATTCCTTGAGAGGATTTCCCTATCTATGGCTAAGTGTCTGGGTCATGCTCCGCAAAGAAAGAAGTTAAATTTTCATTTTAGAGACAGTTATAGGAAGCCTCTCTGGGGTTCCAGCCATTTGGACCAGGTTCTTAATAATCTGAAGGCTGGATCTGCACCTCTTCTTCCTGAATGTTAGCCAGGGACTACTTGCTAACCAAATCAGTCAGTCAAGTATTTTCATATAATATATGGCAGCTTTCAAACATATATGGCTCTTGGGAGGCAAAATGTTACCAAAAATCAATTGATCGATCACCACTAGAAAAACTATGAGGGGCCTCTGAAATACTCTTTTCTCTTTTGCTTTGAGGATACAATATAATAAACAGGAGACTTTCTTTTGAAATAAAAAATACTATTTATTTTTTAACCACTCCACTCCCTTTAATTTCCGCCCCCCCTTGCTGTTAATAACTTCTGATCTTACATTTAAGCAGGAAGAAAATGTAGCCACATGATTTAAAAAGCATGTGTTTATGACTTGCCATGTTTAAGCACTGCTGAATAAATGTATATTGAAAACATATTTCAAGTGAGAAGCCATAATAAGGGGTTTAGGGATATTCAATATTACTCTACTAATTCATAGCACACCATAATTACGGAATGCGTAGACTTTCTTGATGTAAATTATAATCCATGAGTCGGTAAGAGCCCTTTGCAGCTCTCCCTCTGTGCAATGCCACAACATCATATACTTCAGGCAAATTGACACGAAATAGAATAAATCATGTCAAGAGCTGTACAGCACCATTATTTCAGCCTTAAACATTTCATTAACACTAAACAGCTCAAAATCTCTCCTCCCCATCCTACATTTCAGCCTGCATTGAAACAAACAGTTTCAAGGATTCTGAACAATGTAGCTTTTTACATTTCTCCAGTGGAAATACTATTTTCACCAACAAAACTAAATTGAGACTTCTGTCCTTGTCCCTTCAGCAAAGAGCCTGAGGGAAATTGAGCTCTTCTTTGCCCTGCCCCACCCCTATCCCCACCTGGTGGAAAATATTTCTGACACGCAATTTTTATAATTTGTAGGCTGAGAAAGTGATTTTCACTTTCTAAAGAAGTGTCTGCTTCTTCCCTTTTCCTCAGACAAAATCTATCACCACATAAAACAGAAAACTGGGCACTCCTGGCTGATGTGCAGATGGGGTAGGAACCATCTCGCAAAGACCCTCCAGATGCCTCTATATACCCTCAGAAAACTGCTGGAACATTCCTGGATGATCCCTACAGGGCCATTCAGGTCCTACACTGGGGTTTCCAGATTGTAATACAAGCTGTAAAACATGTTGGTGCCACATAGCCTGTCCATCTGTCTGTCTGTCTGTGCATTCATTCATCTCTTTCTCCCCTCCACATTTACTTTTCAGTATACTCTGACCTGACTTCCATGCTGGTACCATATCTCATTTTCTGAGAGGTTTCTTCATCCCTGGAGTCCTGTGGGTCCACAGGTCCTGGACTGCAGTTCTTCCTTCAAAAGTCTTCAACTAGCACTTGAGACTTGATGGGGGATAGCGCTGAGGCTGGTGTTTCTCCCGCCTCTCCTAGGTGTCCAGGCTAAGTCCTACCTACACAGAGGGACTACCTTAAAAACACAATCTTTACTAGCTGTCCTCACTACCTTATCTTCCTCTTCCCCACCAGTGTTTCCAGAGATTATGCTAAACAAATGGAACAAAAGCTATATGCACTCAAACCCTTGTCTTAGAGTCTGCATCTGGGGAGAACAAACTAAGACCTAAGTCCAGTGTGAACCTGAAATCAAGAGGTAGCTCTTGCTACATACTATCAATCTCTTAAGTTTTCATGGGTAATTTTATTAGTTCTTTATGCAGCGCAGTAGGTGTACTCAGTGATGTCCACATCCCAACCCTTGTACTGTGATTATGTTATGTTACATGGAAAGGGAGAATTAAGGTTGCAGATGGAATGAGGTTGCTAACCAGCTGCTTCTAAGATAAGAGCATCCTAGATAATCCAGGTAGGCTCAGTGAAATCACAAGAGTCCTTGGAATGTGGAAGAGAGAGGCAGGAGAGTTTGAGTCTGAGGGATACAACGTGAGACTCAATTGGCCACTGTAGTCATTCAAGGTAGAAATGGCCACAAGTCCAGGCTCTGCACAGGGAAAGGGGATATCAGTGAATGCCCCAGCCTCTGGGGCTGAAATAGATAAAAAATGGATTCTCCACTGAGCACCCAGAAAGGAATGCAGCCCTGCAGACTTACTGTAACTCAGTGAGCCCCATTTTCAATTTCATAACTGCAGATCTGTAAAATAATAAGCTTGTGTTGGTTCAAATCACTAAATTTGTGGTAATTTGTTACCATAGTAATAGGACTCTAATAAACCATACAAACTGCCAAACTGGCAAGTTGGAGGTAATTAGCATCATGCATATTCTTCACTGCCCACCCATTTCTTCCCATGATTTCTCCGTCTGCAGAATAAATGGGGAGGCCTGGGTATCTCAGCAAAACTGCACAAATCTTTGCTAAATCGCTATTATGTGTCAACCCGTGTGCTCCATAACACAGGGTTGATAACAGTCAGGCAATTTTGAGACCAGTCGGACACAGAGAGGATCGCAGAGAACCAGACACAGCACAGTCAGCTGATGGCGATAAAGGCAGAGGCACCTGTGTGTGCATCAGGTGGCTCAGTGTAAGGGAGGCCTTATTAACAGTCTTATTCTAACCTGAAGAAAGTGGGATATCACTGAGGTTTTAAAATAGTGTGGGTTTTTTTTTTTTAGTAATTTGAGTAGATACAGAATAAAAATTATATATAATGTATTTAAAAATTACAATATAATGAACACATCTATATGTCTACCATTCACTTTAACAAAGGATTTTTTTTCCATTGAGTTATAATTTAACATAAAATTCACCTTCTAGGCATTCAGTCTAGGGCTGTGACAAACGCATACAGCCATGGAAACACCACCATGATGAGTCACAGAGCAGCTGTGCACGCTGAGGACAAGAGCACACCGTACTTCCCTTTGACGTTGTCTGGGTGCTGCCCCCTAACTTCCCTCCTGTTTCCTCATCCTTCACAAGTAATGCGATTCTCAATTCTCTGCTGTAACGGCCCTGGTGTCCTTTTAAATTTTCATCCAGAAACAAACCGCTGTGTTACATTGTTGTGGTTGATACATTCTGTCAACTTGGGGAGTCTAGAGGTTTGGCTGAATGACTCAGCAGGAAGCTATGGTGCTTACCTTGTACACATCCTGAGCCTGTGGGAGAGGAGGGCATGGAGACTGTGTAAGAGGTACATGCCCCCTGGGTGGAGAGAGCCTGTTTACAATGTAAGGGAAGAGAAGAGGCTGCTTGCAGCCATTCCTCCCTTTTGCTGGTTGTTTTTACTGTGCTCTGCCGCCATGAACGTTTGCCCTGTGCCATGTGCCACTCTGCCTCAGAACCAGCCAAGTATGGACTGAAACTTCCACAAACTGTAATCTAAATAAACCTTTCCTTCCTTCATTTTGGGTGTTGGGTATTTTGTCTCAGCAACAAGAAAAAAGTAACCAAGACAGAATTTGGTACCAGTGGGGTGGGGTCGTTGCTGTTACTATACCTGACCATGTGGTTCAAGAGCCTTTGGAAATGGCTTGTAGGAATAGTTTGGAAAGGTTCAGAGATGTCGCCTGAAAGAGATGCACTAGAACACCTTCGGCTGTTCTGTTTGGGAGATTCTGGTCAGAGCTCACAAGACCAGAAGGCTGATAGAAATCCTACCAGTAAAGACCAGGTTTAGGAGGTTTCTGTTGGGAAGGACTGCATTGGTTGTTGTACTCCAGATGATGTATGTTATGGATTGGCAGAAAGTTTGTCTGCATTTTGCTCGTGTCCAGAGACTTTGCCTAAGACTGAGATTAAGGGCGGCAGTGAACTGATAAATCTGGCAAAAGAAATTTCAAGGCAGTCAAATGTTGGGGCAGTGGCATGGCTATTGTTGGGGGCTTTTAGCCAGATTTATATTGACAATCAAGAGCAAAGACCCCAGCAGGATGATTTAAAATGTGAGTTTGGCCAGAAAGGAAGCTCCAGTAAAGCTGTGGACTGCAAAGATAAGGCTGAGGAGATCTCTGTTGCTATGAAGGAACAAGAGAATGGAAAAGATGGCCTGAGGGCATCACAAGCAGCCAAGTCTCCAACCTTTGCAGCCTCAAAACTGCAGAAGTGAAAGACCTTGCCTTGAGAAGGAAGCAAAAGGTGCCCTGGAGACCTCAGAAGTTTAGGAAAGACAGGACCGTGGATCATCTGAGGAAAGCTGCAAGCGGGGAGCAAAGCAGGCCTAAGAGAGAAGCTGTGGAGGCTGTAACCACCAGAAGGGCCATAGGGGTGGACTCATACAAGTCCTTTGGAGTTCACAATGTGCCACAAATTGCTTCAGATGCTGGATGTGGAATTACAGAACACAATGTTAGCCCTGCTGGATGTTGGACTTGCTTTGCTTTCAATGCTCTGTATCCCCGTTTGTACCTTTTGGAATGGTAATGTTTATTTTGTGCCTTTAAATGTTGGAAGTGTTTAATTTTCATTTGTATGGGGCAAAATGTTATGGTTTTAATATAAGCATGTCTTTGTATCTGGAAACTGGTTTAAGGAAATGTGTCTGATTGCCAAGTTGACAAGGGGTGGAATGTTGTGGTTGATACATTGTGTCAACTTGGGGAGTCTAGAGGTTTAGCTGAGTGACTCAGGAGGGAAGCCAAGGTGATTACTTTGTATACATCCTGAGCCTGTGGAAGAGGAGGGCATGCAGATTGTGTGAGAGGTTCACGCCCCCTGGGTGGGGGGAGCCTGTTTACAATGTAAGGGAAGAGAAGAAGCTGCTTGCAGCCATTCCTCCCTTTTGCTGGTTTTTTTTTTTTTTTTTTTTTTTTTTTGCGGTACTGGGGATCGAACTCAGGACCCTGCGCTTGCTAGGCAAGCGCTTATTCCACTGAGCTATATTCCCAGCCCTGCTGGTTGTTTTTGCTGTGCTGTGTTGCCATGAACATTTGTCCTCTGCCATGTGCCACTCTGCCTCAGAACCAGCCAAGTATGGACTAAAACCTACACAAATTGTAAACTAAATAAACCTTTCCTTCCTTCATTTTGGGTGTTGGGTATTTTGTCTCAGCAATGAGAAAAAAGTAACCAAGACATACATGTTTTGAAACTTATATAATGAAAACACAGACATTTTTCTGTGAGCTAACTGATGTGAAGATGAACTGAGGCTTCATCCATGTCCTCTCCTACACAATGTCTTTGTTGTATTTCACTGCTATACAGGGCACATCCTAGGCTTGGGGAAAATTGAGTTGTCTCTAGCATGTGCTACTTTGAATAGGGTTGCTCCAAATATTCTTGTACACAATTTTCAAGGATATGCACACATAAAACACATGTACACACTTCGGAGATCTCTATCTATTGACACTTTTGGGGGGGGTTGCTAGGTAGACTAATTATCAGATTATGCTAAATTGTTTTTTAAAGCTGTTACATCCATTTACTGTCCAATCACCTGCGAATAATATTCCAATCACTTCTCATCTTGTTGTGTCACTGATCAAACTGTAGCAGGAGAGAAATACATCTGGATTTCTTTTGTGGAGGAGTGCTTCTGAAAGACCACTCTGACCAAGAGAAAAATCTGAGAGAATGCGGCTGAATAATGTGAAAGACAAAAACTTCTAAGTTACAAAGATTAGATCAGAGTCATAGGAAGGTTCTTAGTAGGAGAGGTCTTTTTGCCTCTGTTTTAAGGAGTATTGCCTTGTTTGCAAATGGACACATTAGGTTAGTCAATATAGAGTGCTGCACAGCAGACAGCAAATGTTGGAGAGCCTTTCTCTTCCTGAAGGCTGTCTGCCTCTGACCTCCCTCCTTTGGGCAAGGAGAAACACCCTGGCGAGGAAACTGGTAGGTTCACACTCACGTGGACCCTCTCCAGAGGGTGCAGGGGGTCACTTTGAGGTCCCTGCGAGCAGTTCCTATCTGAGGGAGGTGGGGCCAGCACTAACCCACAAGGCAAGATAGACTCCCCACCCCTGCATGCCCCATTCTTCCTCCAAGAAAACTAAACACATGAGAGGGAAACATTTGGTAGAAGAGTTATCCCAGCTCAACAACTAGAGGAGGTTGGTACTGGAGTCCCCCCTGCTGACCTTGTTAGTGTCACTGGCCTGCTGCAGTTGGCTCTAGAGTCACTCCTGCAGGGAGCTGTCTGGCCTCAGGAGAGTGCTCACATTCCTGCCTAGTCTCTCCCACAGTCCACCACAACTGAAGTGCATGCTGGGAGTCTGGGCATACTGTCCTTCAGGGGCTTAACTAGCTATTTCCAACAGTTTGACAAACTTCCTTGGACTCATGTTGACCAGGCCCTTCCTCTAGGATCTCCATTCTTGGCTTTAAGTCTGTCTGTCTTTTTTCCTTAACATCCACCAGCTTTTTCCTTTCTTTTCTCCTGGTGCCAACTCCCCAGACATTACCAATTAGTCAAACATCAGTGTTTGGCAAGCATATTCTAAAGCTCTGGCTCGCTTGTGCAGCTCCTCATCACAGGCCTTCCGTCTGGCTTTGTGAAGGCCTCATTGCTGAAGCTAAAACAGTGCTCATTATGTTTTCAGTTAAGAGGCTGAAAAGAAACAAACACTAACTGAGGGGCAAAGTTTCTCTTTGGAAGTTTATGGAATGAGTTGTTTGGGGTTTTTTCTAAGTTCTGAAGAGGTAAAGAAAATCACTATTACTTTTCACTCCTTCAAAAGTATAATCACATTTAGGTTTTTCAACAGAAAGCTGAGAATACCTATTTACTCTGAAAAAAAATCTCAAAACCCCTTGTTGTCTTAAGACATAAGGGTATCACAGTCACCCTGTGTCCCATTTATCCTGCATTTGGAAGGTTCTGGACTAAATATTTTATGTACAAGCTGATTCTCTCCTAACATACTCCTGAGGCCATGTTGGCCTGTTTTGTACTTGAGAGAACTCCAGTTCACAGACAGTTTGGAGTTGAACCTACAGTTGATCAATTTCAAAGCCCAGGTTTCTTTACCTGTATCCTAAAGAGAATAGATTCACTGTTCTCAGTGCTTCTCAATCAAATATCTCCTCAGCTCCTTCTCTCTGAGGAGGAAGTCAAGTTCACCATCAGGGGTTGCCAGTAGGTTTCCATTAACTATTGGCTCACATTAACTATTGTCTTACAAAGGAATAATGCTGGAACAGTTATACTGTAGGGCTGACAGGTAAGAGTTTGGTCACTGAAAACAAGTATGTGGAGAGCTGGCTAGTCAGAGCAGAAATTGGAGGTTCTCAACTGGACATGTATGTCTTGGAGGAAATCATTTCTCCCACTGACAAGCTATCCCTGCTGTCTCTAAGGTTTAGGGCCCTCTATAAGAGGCTGGGTGGCATTGCCCTCACAGGACAGACCCAAGAAAAAACTGAGGTAGCTCATGAAAAACAACTGGCACGGGGCCTGACCAGACACAGGCCTCTGCAGAAGTTGCTCTCCATTTCCTTCCCACAGCCTGAGGACTGTGGATACAAGAACATGGAACTGAGGTGCTCAGCGGTGCCCAGAGTCCTGAAATTGTTGACACGGATGTGTTGAGCAGACTGTGACTTAAGAGCTCAGAAGGAAAGGAACACATTTAGGCTGGGGGTGGGGGCAGCCCCTCTTCTCTGTTCCGTAGGAAGATCCTGCCCCAAAAATCCCCAGGGAAAGGGGTGAGCAAGCATTCGGGGTGACGGAGATTGGCTTTTGCTGTGTTTGCTGTGTTTGCTGCCAGTCACTGCAGCTGATAGCAGAGAGGCACTGCCCACCTACGGTGCTTCCTCATACTGTTATCTGGTGACTTCCAGAGGCTTCCCTCACAGCGTCCATGAGCTGTAAGGTGCCCACCGGTCCACTCACACTGACACATGCTGTGTCCTCCTCTGTGTGCCTGATCCACTGCACTTAAAAGGTTTCTTTTCCTTGTTTGGGGCTCACCTCTTTCTTCCTGTCTCCCCACTTTTCTTCCTAGGCGTTTCTTCTTCCATCTTTTCTCACTCATTTACTTATTTATTTGGTACCAGCAATCAAACTCAGGACCTTGCGCTTGCCCGGCAGGCTTTTCTCACTTTCTTACTCCCATTGTTCTGCTCCATACCTCGGTCTGCTATTAATGTTTTCTCTCTAGTCCTTGATCTCTACAGCGGGTCAGCTCTGTGCATTGGCCCACTGCCTGAATTTATAATAAAGTTTTATTGGAACACAGCCATATCCATTCCTTTACATAGTGTGTCTGGCTATTTTTATGCTGTAATGAAAGAGTTGCATCGTTGTGACATAGACCATATGGTATGTGAAGCTGAAAAAATTTGCAAGATAGCCACTTGCAGATTACTGCTCTAAGGCTTTGCTAACTGAAGAGAAGCGTAAGGATCAGAACAATTAGCATGATGTGGGACCTTGTAAAAAAATCCAGAATTTTGGGCCCCATTTCAGTCTTCCCAAAGCAGAACCTGCACCTTATCAAGATCCCCAGATGAGTGATATGTATTGTCCATTTGAAAAGCACTGCTCTAGGCAACATTTACTCCTACCACTGGCTCTGAATAAAATGAATAATATCATACACATGAGCACGCACACAGACAGACAGACAGACAGACACACACACACACACACACACACACACCCCTCCTGATTGTATGCTTAACCACAAATAGGCTTTTCTGGCAAAAGCATTGGGAAGTGACACACACCTTCACCAGCTGAACTCTATCAATAACATTATGATTATGGTACCATGGCAACTAAGGACCCACTGAGGAAGGGGAGTACCTGTAAAGACCCTCTTAGATGTCGCCCTGTTTTCATTAAATCTTGAGACTATACTGCCAAAATTACACCAAGGACTCCAGAAGGAGTAGTCACCCATCTTTAACCCACCTACTCACTCCTCTACCCTGTCCACGCAGAAGCCTCAGTGTGCCTTTTATGTTCTATGTCATGATGGTTCTATCCTCAATTTGTCAAAGTCCATTAATGTCTTTATTTTTAACTTACTCCTTCATGTCCTTTTATCTCCATGGCTACCGCCTTTGTCTAAGCCACCGTCAGCTCTTGCTTACTCTTCTTCAGTGATCAGCCTGCTTTTCTACCCAGCCCCTTTGCCAGTCTGCTCTCACACAGTGGACTGAGCAATCAAGGTTTCCACACTGTAAATGTGCTCATGGTGTTCAGTGTTGATCCCTGATCAATGGCACTGTGTTACACTGAGAATAAAATCAAAGTGCACTGCAGGAGTACTTGCCTCTGGCTCCCTCTCCCTTCTGCCCTCCATCACCATGTCCTAGTACCAGCATCTTCTGTTATTTAGATTTCCAGAAGATTCCAGACTCGCTCTAGCCTTGGGACCTTCTCCCACACCATTCCACTGCCTGCAGCGGCCTGTTGCCCTTCCTCACCGAGGCCTTCTTCTGTAAGCCCACTCCAAGTCCTTTCTACTCTTTATTCTCTGCTATAGCTTGACCTTCAGCTATACCTGTATTGCTTTGTTTCCTGACTCAGTGTCTCTCTTCCCTACTGGATCAAAATGCCAAGAGCACAGGCCATGACTGTCTGATCTGTTTACCAGTCTACCTCCAGCACACAGCCCTCCTGCTACTTTCTGTACCACTGCCGGAACACACTTTTTTTTTTTTTTTTTTTTTTAATTTTAGAAACATAAAAGTACAAAAACATATTGACAAACAGACACCCATTATCATAGAAAATAGTACAATCACAACTAATCTATAGACAAGGTGATATGGTCTCAACAGTAGTTGTTGCTTTACGGAACACACTTTTCTAATATCTGCCCGGCTTGCTTCCTTTAGGTCTCTGTCTAAATGGTACTTCACCTGACAAACCTTCCATGACTACTCTGATCCATCACCCCATAATTATCTGCTTTATATTTCATGTGGCTCCCATAATCAACAACACAGTTCTAAGCAGCAATGACCACCTTATGAATGATATAAAACTGCTTTTTACTTAGCACTGGTTTGTCCTCTCCCTGCCCTGTGAGCTCCATGACTTCAGACTCTTTCTTCAACATTAACTCCCAGCTAAAACAGCACCAGGTGTACGGGAGCCACTCAGTACACACTCCGCTCAGTGGAAAGGACAAAGAAAATACGTAAATAAGTGAGTGAATTCACGAATGCCCAAGCTGGAAACTGTGCTGAGGAGTCTAGGAAGACAGTGAAGGTATATTTTCTGAGGCCCAGGAGTTTGTGGTTGAGGACAGAGATGGGGCAATTTGGTGTCAGCTAAGTGTCCGTCCTCAGCCCTAGCTGCACCCTCTGTCCGCTCTGCCGTATCAGCTTCTCTGCTCCCTTCCATCCTTGCCTTTTCCCTGGGAGCCTCTACTTTTGCTTAGTCAGTCTTGGCTGACAAGATGGACAGCGCCCTGGGAACTGTCCCTCCACAGGTCCTTCGGGTTCACACTCCGGAAAGACCTGGGCATGTCCTATTTCTCTCCTCAATTCATTTTACACCACCAGTGCATAGACTTTCCACATACTTTATGATGTTTTGAAAGAAACTGAAAATTTCCACATAAAGTATAATTTGTGATTTTAATTCCCAAAAGTCATTTTAAAATGTACAGAAAAATAGAGAAAGAAAAAGGTGGAGAAGAAAAGAAAAGTGGGCAAGAAGGCTGACTTCCTTTGAAGGTGTTTGTTAGCCTGTGGATTAGGTCCTGACACCTTTTTAAGATGCAAAAGGGTTGTACTAAATTACTTAGAAGCCTCGTCTCTAATCCAACCAAGACGGAGAAGATGGTAACTGCAGAGCTGCTGGTGCTTTTCAAATCTAACCCTGAGTCTTGCTGGAAAGGGGCTCTGATTAAATTATCCTTTGAGCTTATTTTTCTGGCCAACACCTTGACCTTGACTTTAAAAAAGTACTTTTTGTTCAATCTGATTTTTTTAAGTAGTTTAAAATTAACATTTATGCTGGGTGCCGTGGCAACAAAAGTAGGTCATCTTGATTTGGTGGCACATCTCCCTGAGTGCGTTAGCGTTGTCAGGCGGCTGCCCACTCAGACTCCCCCTCGCAAGGTGTGTGTTTGTACCAGCCGCGTGCTGTGTGCAGGGAAAGGCTCTGTTCCATTGCGTTCTGGTTTCAAAATTCATTTCAGATACCTCAAAAATTGCTTTCACTTTTTAAACACATTTCCTTCTAGCTGCAATGAGCAACCCATTCTGCATTGAGGGCACAATTAAGCCCAGAGAAAATTCTGTGTGGATCGGCCTTAGGCATTGCCCATAGGATATGATGCTACAACATTTTAAGAGGCTGTTTTCAAATAGTACTTTATATAGGAATGGCAGCGAGAGGGTTTTTTTTTTTTTTGCTCTCTACTGCTAAAAATGACCCATTTTTTTTTAAAAAACCTATGCAATAGTAGTAATAGGTTCTCTGCAAAAAAAAAGATAATCTGCAAAAATCACTGCAGAACTTTTATAGTGATCTCTCTCCTCTTTTTCATTTTGAAAGTGTCAATAAGGACTAATTTTTTATTTATATGAGGAAGTCATAGGTAAAGCATTCTGTCTGTCGGCCTCTGCCTCTGTCTCTCTCTCCGCAGTATTGGGGATTAGACAGATCCAGTGCCTCACACATGCTAGGCAAATGCTCTCCACTGAGCTACATCTTGAGCCCTTTTTATTTTTTTATCTTGAGACAGAGTCTCATTAAATTGCCCAAGCTGGGCTCAACATTGTGGTCTTCCCGCCTCAGCCTCTCAAGTAGCTAGGATTACAGGTGTGCACCACCAGGTCAGGCTTCCTGAATTTTCCAGCATTTGTGAAGCTTTTTCTGAGGGAATCATATAAGCTGTATGGAGTGGACAGTGTGCCTGACTTTTCCAGGCTGCTAAACCATAGTTTTTTGTTTTAAGTTCATTTGGTGAGTATGTTTTCTGAGGAGTTAGAGAAGATGGATGCTGAGGCAATAAAAGCGCTCCCTTTAGAATCAGGATAGCCAGACACTATTTATGGCATAACCACTTAGGAGCCACCATTGTTGGCCAAGTCATTTTAGTTCTATAAATCTTGAATTCTTGAGTCTTTAAATAGGGATTTCACTATCTCCCTTGTTTGTCTCACAGGATATCTGCCAAGATCAAACTGCCAGGAGAGAGTTACCATTTAATAAAAAGATCACTCACTGTGCAAAAAAACTTACTCTGTGTCTCTTTGAAATACTGATCACCCCATAGGTGAAAAAAGTCTGCTTATTTATAAAGATTTGGTTCACACCCCAGTAAAGCTAGAAATCAAACAGAAGCAAGGGTGAAGCACCACTTCTGAGGGCTGACACCGCGCCACTCTATTATATAAAGAGATAATGGTGCTCATTGTGTGTTGGGAGCATTTCCTAGAAACCAGAGATGTTCTTGCTACAGCCCAGGTCCTTGTTTATCCCGATCCCACTATGTGTTGAATGCTGAGTTTTTGAGAAAAGCTGTGACCAACTCAAGCAATTCCATGTGTAAAGTAGGAGCCCTAGTGATTAACAGACATTTCTAGAGTGTATCACAAAACTGGAGAACACTGAAATTGGATTCTCATGATCCTTTCATCCATTCCTCATCCAGTATCTACTGGGAGCCACTCCCTAGAGACCAACCAGGCTGAATCTCCCCCTGGGGCTTGGGGCAGTGGGGATGGGCGCATATTGTCACCTGCTCATAAAAAGTGCCCCGCCCTCTGCCCCGTGGCAAGGTTGTTTAGACCCATTCTCTTAGCTTCTCTATCCCAACTACAGTCAACTGGTCAGGGATACAGGAAGCGCCTATCTTCTGATGGATGTTCAAACCTACATGTTCATGCGGGAACCTCTAAAACAATGTTAAGTGCATAATTATAACTTTTACTGTCTCCCACGCTAAGCATACAGGCACTCATTCCTCTCAATCGTTTTTTGCTTCCAGTATTTTTTAACCCCTTGGGCAAGATAATTAGCTTCTTTGCATCTCTGGTATTTCAACTCCAAACCAGAGATACTCCTTTCTAGCATGCCATGACAAAACTGCGCAGGGAGCCCCACATGAAAAGGTAACACATGGGAAAACAGCAGAGAGAAAAGTCAGCCTGCGCACATCACTAGGTTAGAACACCACTTAACGGCTCCCTGTCAACTTTATGAGGAGCACAGCACAGTATGAATTAAGTTCCACTGTAATTATGTCCTGGAAGCAAATATTACTTTCAATGAAGAGGTTTTACTGACTCTCATGAAAGGGACATTATAGTCTATTGTCTCAGATAGTTCAATGTCTTAAGTTGGATCTTACCCATCATTGCCTCACTATGTTTGCTTTGTAGACATGTAGCAAGTAGAAAAGTTCAATGGCTTGCTCGTAGCCACCCTGCTGGATAACAGCATACGCAGCCCCTGGGCCCTACACTATGGATTTAGAGCACAGTGCTTTATAACAGACTGTGACATGAGGCTAAGATGGGTATGCTTATGCCTCGTACACATATCTCTTCTCCAACTTACTAATGAATTACTTTACAGCAGAAACAAAACTCCAACATTCTCGTTTCTTATTTTTTCATATATCCCCAAACTGTCAGAGCACCAGGAGCAGCTCAGAAGCAGCGAGCAACTCTGTGCAGCGGCAAAGTTGACATGTTGACACACCCTTGATACAGGAACCTCCCAGTTTGGAAGGGAGGCGATGCTGGGTGCACCCCTTGCTTTCATATAATTAGATCTAGGAAAGAAGTCTGAGAAAGACAGTTGTATCTTTTCAACTGATGGAGTCTGTGCTAAGTAGGCCAAGGTAGTTCTACTGTGACAATAATAAGCACAGCACTGATTTCTCTGCTGGAGATGGGCTGTTGTCACCCTGAGGGGGAAAGTCAGGAGAAAAGCCAGTCTCTGTCCTCTTTTTCTGAATGTAGAGTCCAAGACAAAGGTTGCTCTGCAGTCTCTGGACTCCTAAAACACACACCACAATTATCTTTTGTTTGTAAAGGATTTGAGGTCTGTTAGAGCATTTTCACAGGTTTATGGTTACACCTGGTATTTGCTCTCACAAACTCCCTGAGATATGGGAAGGGTAATAATCACATCTTTGTACTACAGGTGACAAACCAGATGCAGGCATCATTTTTCTGTCTTGGGACCCATCTTTAAAATGGGCCAGCACACTCTGCTCATGCACTTGAGTGTGCTTGTTCTAAATGCCTTTTGATCATTTGTCATCAATGAAGGGTAGTAAGTTTGACATCAGCTAGGTGTAACTGCTAAAGCTTTGCACCATGTATATTATCTGGCCATGAATGGGTGACAGTTTATACACCATATGGCCATTTAGACAAAAAAAAGTCAGCCTGCGATTTACCTGTTGCACCTCCAATGCCACTGCTTGAAACCTTTTTCCCTTCTTTGAGAATTGCAGTCAGAGTCAGTTTCTACATGAGAAAAATCAAGCTTATCTATTCACCATCATAGTTGCTACTTCCTTTCTCTAAAAGAGTTATTCTTGGATGTTTAAGTTCTCATCTGTCCATATTTATCAAAGTGACATGATTGTATAATTAGCTGCACTGCATCCTGAACTAACTTTGCTTTGTTCAGCACCCAAAATGACTGGATTCTGCAGTGGGCCTGGGAGGAGATTAACTTATAAATTTTCATTCCAAAGTTGAAATCAGAAGTCTCTATTGAGTTATCAGGGCATAAATATAAGGCACAAAGTCACTGCGTAGATTTTATGAACTAGACAGAAAGGAAAGCTGTGGTTACAGTATGCATGAGTTTAGTGTGGAACTAAGTTCCCAAAATCTGTGCTTGAATTAAAATGCAAAATTTAATTATGCTGAATAGATTATGGTGGAGATTGGGAAACTTTTTCTGTTTTGATTTATTTTTGTACCAGAAATCGAACTCAGGACCTTGCACTTGCCAGGCAGGTGCTGTGCCGCTGAACTATATCCCCAGCCCTAGAACATTTTTTCTGGAAAGGGTCAGACAGTAAATATTTTAGGCTTTGCAGGTCATAAAACTATAACTACTCAACTCTGTTGTTAGAGTAGGAAAGCCCCACTAGATAGTGTGTAAATGAATGTATGTGGTTGTGGTCCAATAAAGTTTTATTGCTAAAGCATGCAGCGGGCCAGATTTGGTACATAGGCTGAAGCCTGCTGCTACTTTGTTATAATCTTTTTACACTGAAGTAAACATGTACACTGCTATGGCTTGGATATGGTTTGAAAGGATCATCCAAGGGTGCATATACTGGAAACTCAATCCCGGGTGAGGCGACGTGAATGGTGATGGGGCCTATTAGGAGTTAGGTCACCAGGGGTGCTGCCCTGAAAGGATGAATTAGTAGAGTTCTTATGGGACCCCGGTAAGTTCGCAAGAAGACTGTTATGAAAGAGCAAGACTGGCCCCTCCCTTTGAGCTGGCTTCCTTTCTTGCCATGAGCTCTTTCTCTCTCATATGCCATCTCTATCATGATGGCATCTTCCATGAGGTTTTCACTGGAGCTGAGCCAGTGGAGGTGGCCTGCTCTTGAGCTAAGTAAAGTACCCAGTCTCGAATATTTCATTTTAGTAACAAAACAGACTAACGCAGGTGTATGCATATGCCAAGTTGTCTAAGTGTATGTGAATGGGTTTGGTCATCATCGACTGTAAAAACAGTACTGGTAAAAATTTTCTCAGCCATTTTCATTTAAAACAATCAAGAAATAATGTTATTTAAAGTGTTGGAAAATTGCCGGGCGTGGTGGTGCACGCCTATAATCCCAGCACTGGAGAGACTGAGGCAGGAGGATCATTGTGAGTTCAAGACCTGTCTGGGCTACAAGTGAGGTCCAGGCCAGCCTGAACTGCATAGCAAGATCCCGCCTTAAAAAAAAAAAAAAAAAAAGAAAAAAATTAAAATGTTGGAAAGTTAAGGAAACTGAAGTCCTACCTCAGATTAATCTGTGTTCGTCCCTCTTAAAATACTGCTTCTCTTATCACACAACTAGCAAATATGCACAATAGTTAAACAATAAAATAAAATGTGGAGAAGCTCGGAAATAAGAATATAGCAATAGCTTTTAAAAATCTGAGCAGTATTGTCCAAGGTTTGTGTTTTTAAAATAGGAGATCGAATTGTGCATAATTTTGCTTCGTATTTTCCAACAATGGCTTTTATTAAACTAAAAAGGAATTTGTTGTCATTAGTCATGAGGCAAACGCAAATTAAAACCTCAATGAGGTGGCACTTCCTTCCCAGTGGAATGTCTAAAATTTTAAAAACTTGAAATATGAAGGCTTGGTGAGAATGTGGAACCAATGGAACTTTTCTATGCTGCTGATGAGATGTAAGATGGAAAAAACAACACCCTGGAAAACTGTATTTTAGTAACATGAAATATGTGTGCCTGCGCCGCTGAGTAATTCTACTCGCAGGTGTGTAACAGACAGAAACAAGTGCTCATGTCCCCCCAAAAGCAAGTACAAAGATGTTCCTGGTAACTGCATTCATAATAACAAAACATAAACTACGTGCCCATTCAAATGAGAACTAGGCACTAGAACATGGAACACCACTGATCCTTGCAGCAACATGGAAAAATCCTACAGACATAATGGTGAATGAAAGAAGCCAGACTCAAAACAGCACAGACTGTATAGTCGCATGTGTATGACGTCAAATAGGCAAAACTAATACATGGTCATAGACACGGAATAATGCCACTTAGATAAAACCCCTACCCAAATCAGGATATGAAATACTTTAACCTCAAGAAGTTCACATATGCCTTTCTAATATCTTGTTATGTGAAGTAGTTTATTTATGAAAACTAATAGTACACTTTGGGCCTATGATATTACAATATGTTAAAGAAAAAATGTTAGCAAGAGAAAAACTCTAAAATACATGGGTGATGTTTTTACTTTAAAAAGGAAAGTTAAATAAATAGAAATTGAGATGATACCAAGAAAGGCTGTATTAGAAGGAGAAGGCTTTTTCTCTTTTGTCTTTTTGAGACAGGGTCTCCCATGCAGTTCAGGCTGGCCTTGAGCTCACTTTGTAGCCCAGGCTGGTCCCAAACTCACAACGATCCACCTGCCTCAGCCTCCAGAGTGCTGGGATTACAGGCATGTGCCACCATACCCGGCAGAAAAGGCTTTTAAATTATAAAATTTGAAATGGCATGAGGACAGTCTGCCATCTTGATTGTCCTCTGCAATTCCATGTCCACCACTGCTTCTTTTGGGGTCTATGCCATAAAGATTGCCTTGCTTCCCTAGGCTCTTCTTATTCCAATTTGGAAAACAGATGAATTTTAAGTACATGAAACTAAGTCCTAAAAAAGCATCACTGAAAAATGTCAAGGACATTGTAAGGGATGCCTTCCAGACTCTGAGGGCACATGGGAAACATTTGTTGCAAACATTAGCATCTGAAAAACCTGTACTTCTGGAAAATGAAACTGCTTTCATCTTGTGGACACCAAGAATCTTATCCCTCCCTTCATTCCCATTTTGCTCTAATGACTAGAAATACCAGAACCAAATAAAAGCTCTTCTGTACCATTTATGCACCTTAGTATACTAATCTGAAACCTGGATTCATTTTTTTTTTATATTTCTTTAACTCAGCTTAATATTTTAAAATCCATTGGTTGTTTTGATTTTGGTGCTAGGGATCTAACACATGCCTTCTACTACTAAGTTACAAATCTAGCACCCTTTGATGGTTTTTTAAAAATTTGTGACATGATTTCCAAGCTATAAAATTCATCCCTTTCATATTACTTGGTGATTCTTCATGTATTCACAGTTATGAAATCATCACCATGATGAAGTCTGGAATATTTCATCACCACACAAAGGAACTGGTGAGCAGTCACTCCCTGTTCTCTGCTCCTCTGTGATTCCTAGCAACTGTTAAGCTACTTCATATTTCTATGAGTTTTCCCAATCTGGGAATTTCACATAGATGAATTCACATAATATGTGCCTTTTGTGTCTGGCTTCTTCCACACAGAATAATATTTTCAAGTATCATCTATACTGTACCGTAGATGAGTATTTCGTTCCCTTTTTAGGCTGAATAATACTTTCATGTGTGGATATACCACATCATATGATCTATCAGTTAGGAGACACTTGGGTTGTTTCTACTCTTACTACTATGACTACGCTGATCTGAATATTCTGTCAAGCTTTTGGGTGGGATTTGTTTTTTCTTTTCATCATAAAGTAACTCTGTGTTAATTCCCTGGAGAACTGACAGTCTGTTTTCCGTAGTGCCTATACCTTTTATGATCCCACCAGCACTATGTGAGGGTTTGGATTTGTGCTCAGCTTTGCTGATGTTTATTTTGTCTGCCTTTGGAATACACATGTCGGGTGAGGTGAAGTGGTATCTCACTGTGATTCGGACTTGCATTTCCCTGATCACCAAAGATGTCTGGCATCTTCTTCTGTGTTTATTAGTTATGTGTATATTTTCTTTGATAAGATGTATTCAAATTCATTAGCAGTGTTGAAATCAGATTATTTATCTGTTTATTGCTGACTTGTGATCTTTTTAAACGATTCTTTTGTACATTTCACATTATATTCTTTGAAGATGGCATCAAAAAACAAATCCATCTATAGTAATCTGCCCTTCCCTGCAAGAGATACATTCCAAGATCCCCAGACAGGTATGAAAGACCACGCAGAGTACTAAAATCCACAGCAATTTTTCCTATACATATATCTACAATCATGTTTACTTTATAAATTAGACATATTAACAGATTAACAATAACTAGTAATAGAACAGTTATAATAATACAATGTAATAAAATACATGAATATAGTCTTTCTCTCTCAAAAAATCTGACTGCATTATGCTACCTTCATAGTTATTGACTGGATAGCTGACAGAGCTATTAAGTGAATATGGGTGGGTAGCAAATACAGGGTGGACACATTCAACGAAGGAACAGTTACCGTCCAAGTCACGGCCAAGAGGGAGAGCATGGGATTGTATCACGCTGCTCAGGACAATATGCAACTTAAAGCAAGAGTAGCTCATAGAATTTTCCACTTAATAGTTTTGGACTGTGGCTGACCACAGGCAACTGAAACTCTGGAATTCAAAAACCACAGAGAAAGGAGAACTATTGTATATAAAGACAAGATTAGGGTTTGCTTATCTTTACCTTTTGTTTGCAATTGATTGCACTAGTTTTATTATTTTTAAAATGATGCTGTGTATCTTAAATCATCTCGTTAATACATCATTCTAGAAAAAGCAAAACTTCTATGTCTTTATGTCTAAATTTCAGGTGCTACAGTAACTTTTCATACTTTTCCAACTGGCAACAGGCAACAACTCACCACCTGTATTGCTTTGTCTTATATATTAAGCACTTTATTTTTGTTAAGTACTTAAAAATAAAAAGCATCAGGAAATGAAGACAGAATTTGGAGTGAATCTAGAGCTCCTTTAAACAGTCTCATAAGGAAATTCCTCTGATGGCTACACAAACACTGGAAGTTATTTATTCGACTAGCCAAACCTTTGTGTTAACTTCCCTAAGCCGGTGTCTCTTTGCTCACTTACAAATTTCAAGGCCCAGTTGCCTCTAATGAAAGAAAATGAAAAGACATCTTATTAGTTTTTTAATATAGAAAAGATAGACAAATAATTGTTAGTCTAGCATCCATCAATTTTTTAAGTCACATGTCAATGATACATCTCTGAGAGGGACTGTTACTATGGATAACCGCACAATATTTAAAAATTCTTATATTATCTTTTAAAACATGTAATATGATGGCTAAAATGGTTTGCAAACACAACAGCTGTAAACGTGTTCCTGAGCACTTCACACTGGGAATTTGCAGCGCACGGCACCGTCAGGACAGGCTGCTGAGGACAGCGGTGGATTCTAGTTTTCACACAAGCATCCTAAGAGGGCTCAGAGGGAACCGGGGATAGTAACATCCCACCTCCGGTGCTCCGAAGGCATTCAAAGCTACACGGGCCAAGGGTCTCAAACCAGAGGGAAAGGCACGAGGTAGAGGTCAAAATACCATCTGAAGAAATTTAACATGATGAAAGAGAGGTGGATAGTGTACTTCTCCATCGGGCAAAATTTCACTATGCACTGGAAATAATGGCTATTCATGGCCCTCCCTGCCACCTTTCCATCATTTCTCCTCTGGAGCGATAGATAATGTAAGTGCACACGTATGCGTGCCTGTACCTCTGGCGGGTTTCACGGTCTAGCACCCCATAAGGCTCCCAGGTACTGTTGTGGAGTTAATCTTCCCTTTCTCAAGCTAACTTCCATTCTCACCTCTCTCACGCAGATGGATTCTGCTAACTTTTCAATGCTTATACAAATGCAACTATATAGTGTTCTCTTTTCTTTTAAACCCTTTCACCTAGTAATTATGTCTGTAAGGTTTACTCAGGCTGTTTGTTCTTCTTGCGTTGCTCCGCTTGTTTCACTATTTGACTCTTTCAAAATATAGCTACTGTGGAAGGACACAGGACTGGTGTCCAGGATTGGGCTAGTACCACTAAGATGGCCATAAACGTTCTCACATTTGTCTTTTTGTGCTTCTATACCCTTACTTCTCTTGAGTGTGGCCCCAGGGCAGAATTACTGCATACTTGGCACATGTAGCTGTAGAAGATCTGCCAAACATCCCAAAGTTTCTCTTGATTTCTGCTTCTACTGGCCATGTTTGGGAATTCCAGTTGCCTCACTTTTCACCAACACTTGCTGTAGCCAGTCCTTCTAATGTTAGTTATTCTGGTGGAATGAAGCACCCCATTTCAATTTGATGGACATAATTCCATTATTAAGGAACACAGGGGCTGGGGATATAGCTCAGTGGAATAAGCACCTGCCTGGCAAGTGCAAGGTCTTCAGTTTGATCCCCGGTACTGCCAAAAAAAAAAAAGAACACAAAGCCACAGAGAAGGTACTGTTTGTGAAAACAAAATGGGCCCGTAGTTCTGGACACCATTATCACCCCGAGAAATGTGTGGAAGGCCATCTCAGAGTATTTGCACAGCCAGAGGCCAGGAGGAAGCCCTGATATTCCCTTTCTGAAATACTCCACTGAGTGGCAGGCACGGGAGAGGACAGGACTACATTGTGACTACATACTGTCACATTTCTGGGACTTCAAAGTCCACTGTCACCACAGCAAGTCTCCGAGTGACCAAGAACTTTGTCCCACACTTGCAGGACAGAGTGGGAGGGAATCCTTTGCACGTTACAATTTGTACTTAATTCTATCCGCATTAAACCTCCTGCACCGTCACAATTTACTAGAAGCAACTTCTTTCTTTTAGAAGGGATGTATCGTGAGCAGTTCCTAAATGGTCCATTTTGAAATGGAAGCAAAATTGCTTAGTCTTATTTTAAGACTAAGACTAATATTTTAAAAAATATTGCAGGATCAAAAAGAAATTGTTGAGATATGAGATCAAGTGATGATAATAGGAAACTTGTAATTTCCAACTTTAATATATTTCTTCCCTAAAATCATTCAGAAAATAAAATGATCAGAACTTTTAAAAATCTAGAGAGATTTCACACCGGCAAAATGAAGTGTTGGAGCAGTCCAGTATGCATTCAGGATAAAAACAGTTCTCCTGAGGAAATGGGCTCTTGGCTTTCCTTGGTTCCAGCACTAAAAATGCCTGTCTCCATTAATCTAGTTCATCACATAATTGCTTAGCTCTGTTGAACTGTAAAGAGAGAAGAATGAGAGAAACAATCTAACTGAGATAGTTAATATTTTGTGATGGCAGTGAGAGAAGAGACAGGGGTTAAGAGCTCGATACCACTCCAGGAAGAGCAAATTCCAGACTGTACTCTACACAGGGATTTATTGAGCAATTTAGGTAGCCACCCTCCAGAGAATTGCTGTCACTGGGAGAAGGTACTTAAAGGGCTGTGTTCATTGCCCCAGAACACAGGAACTGCAGGAGAATTTCGGGTTGCTATTTCCACGGAGGCATTTGTTTCCAAACAAAGGGCTCTCTGCCAGCTATTTTAGAAGCACTTACATATTTATACAGCCAGTCTCTGTGCTGGGGATTGTCTCTGGGCACTGAGGTTTTATCAATGTCTATTTAAAGCAGAATGAAAAATAGCTCGAGATGAAAACAGAGAATATTTCTAGACTAGAATGTGAGGGGCGTCCTTTTTTCTGATGGAGTTTATATCTAGTTTCTCCCTCTGTGAAACTGCCACCTGTTTTTACTGTCTTTGGTATCTAAGTTTAACTGATGCTGGTTTTTTTTTAGAGGTACATAAAATAAGAGCCTACTTTAATAATAAATTTTATGTTTGATGAAACACACATGCATGTGTGGGTGTTGTACGTATGATGCGCAGTTTAGAGATAATGCAAATCTTCTCTGTTAGGACCCATCGATGAGCTTTACCTGGTTATATCCACCACAGAATGTACAAGGTTGAGAGAACACAACATGCAAGGATAACATGCCATGACTCACATGGTGAACATAGAAAGAAAGGTACAATGAGCAAGATGAAAACGGGCTCTATAGATAGTGGGACCTGGTTTGGTTGAAGTGACATTTCACTTTAAGTCCACCGGATTCAAATCTCTAACTCTTGGAAAAAATGACACAAAAGCTCTCCTGATTCAGAATCTTTAGCTCTCAAATACCTCAGATACCTAAACCTTCAAATAGCTCTCAAATACCCAAACCACCGCAGAAATATGTGCAAGCCACCGGGCTCACAGGTGAAGAGCTAAGTATCAGACCTCATTCCTCCCCTGACGGCGCTTACAGCCAGTTCATGGAGCTCCTGCGGGTTCTCTGTCTTAAGAAACACATGTACACACACATACCCGTGTACACACACATGAACACACACGACTGAAGGACAAGTTTGACCCTGGAAATTACCTCAGCACCAGTGCCACTGACATATCACACTCTGGACAGGCCAAAGGGACCCACACATGTTCCCTGCTGCTGGCAAAGTGTGTTGTATGTGTGTGTGGCTTTATGTAGGTATACACACATGCTCATTCAGACAGATGTGGCTTGAAGGAGGACCAGAGATGGAGAGGAAAGACATCACAGGCGGAGAGAGTGCAGGCTCATCCCGGGGCAGCATCCAGGGAGGGGCACTGCAGTGCTCTAAGGTGCCAGTCCGTGGTGTGTCGGGGGAGCATGGCCAGAGTCCAGTGTCTGCGCAGGCTGGCGGAGCTGGGTTAGCTCCATGTATGCTGAGATATCTGTGGCCAATTCTGTAAGCGACAGAGTCATGAATCCCAATAGATCAGAGCTGAAACTTTGCCCATCATTCCTGTCACTTTGCTTTGTGGGTGTAGATCTGAGCCTCTAAGGACAAATTTCAAATTTGACAGTACTTCCTGTTTTGAGTAAATGGACCACCAGCCTAGCATGAGCCTTAGCTGTTCTGTACAGCCACGAAGGATCACTGATGAGCGCATATGCTATTCTGTGGGGGCACAGGCAGATCAGTATCATGGCAGGAAGATGAGTAACAGGAGCAAATAGTTAGCTAAGTGTTGTTTTTAGACCCTGCCGCGTTACAAATCCATCTACTCCTCACAATAGCTGCATGAAGTACTATTATTATCTCCGCGTCATGGACAAAGAACCTCAGGCACACTGATATTACTATACACCCTGCCCCAGAGCACAGAGGTAAGTGGTGGGCTGGGATCAGAATCCAGTGTGCCCCTGAGCCTGTACTTTAAGGCATACCACTGCCCTGTTGTTCCTCAGGACGTGGGGCAGGCAATGCAGCTTGAGGGTTCCCACGTTTCTCATCTTCCATCCATCAGGTTCCTTGGATGCTTGAGCTTGCACTAGGATGGATGTCCCTTTCACTGCCCGTGCACTTTACTGGGACAGGATGGATTACCGAGATCCAAGGAAAGCCAGACCCTCTTGCCCATCCTCAAACTGTGCATAACCTTAAAGGTATGGGAGGTTGGGGCACAGGGCAGCACTGAGGCAGTCCTTGCAGGACAATGACACAGACTCTGGAGGGGTCAAGACTGTATGTACCTCTTGGTTCTCTTGCTATTAAACCACACAGCGCATGACCAGTTAACACATAAAACCAGGATTTCTCAAACCTTTTCTTCCAGTACTAACATCATGATTTTTCACGTATTCACAGGCTACTAATCTCCTATGACTTCAGTCCCAATTGATTTTATTAATTTTCCTACAATAAATTTAGAAGAAACATTTACCTTATTATTATAAAGGGGGAATAGCGCCAATTGCTATACATAGAAGACAAAGGTAAAAAACAAAGAGATTTTAGTTTAAAGACCTGTTTTTGTAAAGTTTTATTGGAACAAAGTCATGCTCAGTTATGATTCTTTCATCCTACAAGAGTTGAGTGGTTGCAACTGGCACTGGATGGACTTGCAGAGTCTAAAATATTTATTATCTTTCCACTTAAGAAAAAATCGCAGATCTCTGAAATAAATACAGTCCAGTGCTATTCAAGTATTTTTGCCTCTCTGTTTAAACAAAAAAAGATATTAGTAAAGTTTTGGGAAGTATTAATTCAAGATCCACTGGCATCAATCAGACTGACAAAACATTGAAAAGGGAATAGCTTTATCACTATGAAATTTGATACAATTCCACACAAAGCTCAATATATTCTAAAATTATGTTTCATAATCCTGTGTGCACAGTTTATAGTCAGAAAAATCCTGTGTTAAACTAGTGTATGTATCAAATCCCATATGTAAATGATAGGAGACAATATGGGGGCAGATACGGGTAAAGATACCGGAAACTTGGAGATAGCATTAAGCATGTGCGAGAGCTTCATTGTTAAAGAAGTGCTGTTAAAGGATCTTGGTGATTGAAATTAAGTCCCACGGATATAAGCCAGCAGTATCTTCATTGCTCTGAATCTCGAGAAACTGAAAGGCAATACTCCTCCTGTCACTCTTGCGGCACAGGGTGGCTTGAAGTCTCAAGAAATTTCTGTAGTTTGAATCTCAAATGTTCTCCACAGGCCCAACAGCTGATTAGAGCCTTGGCCTCCGGTATGGCACCACTGGGACGTGATAGAGCCTTTCAGAGGCCGAGACGAGCGAAGGCAGCTAGGTGACCTAGGTGTGCATTGAAGGGGACAGTGTCCCCCCCCCCCCCCCCCCCCCGATGTCTTGAAGTGAGAGCTTTGCTTCAGCACACATTCCTCACCAGGGAATTCTGCCTTAACCCAGGTCCTAAAACAACACAAGCAACCATAATCCAAATTCATGAGCTAAAATAAACCTCTTTCTCCTTTTAAGCTGTCTATCTTACGTATTTGTGGCAGTGACAAAAAGCTAACACAGAAAGCGTGCTGCTGGTCAAGCGCTTAGTGACAATCAACCATTGTGGCAACACTGATCTCTTCCTCACGTTTCTTCTGAGGTGGCTGACTGCAGAAGTGGTCCTGCTGAAGTGGCAGAGGAGGGTACGATTCGGTTGGGAGAAGAGAGACAACTGGTCCAGAGGACAGGCAGGCCACAAAGTCCCCAAAAAAGCACGAGGAGGGGAAGAAGGTGCTCAGTGAGCCCAGAAAGGAAGATGCTGGAAGGAAGACTCGGCACCGCCTGGGAGACCCTGGTGACCTCACCTTGAGCTGACTGTGTAGGAAGGGGCCGGGCGTCCTTTCCAACACCCCAGTTCAGTTTTCTCCCTGGAGTTGGGTTCCACGATACCAGGATACTTTCTCATTCTCTGATTACACATGTCATGGCATCTCCAGGCCAATGAACCATCTGTTTCCCGGTTTACAGTTTATTGTAACCAAGGCAGGCAGTTATCTGTTTCAGAAACTATTTTTGTTGTTTGGACGTAAGATTTTGGGTTGTCCAGATACACCATGGCACTATAAACAAATCAGAATGAACAGTGACTCCACCCTTTGCTCTTCTCTTAAAGTACAATCAAGGCTGTACTTACTATGCTAATAAACATCTGTGCCAGCAGCAACGCACGCACGCACGCCGTGTGGCCACTGAGGAACCCAAGACATCAGCTGTCCTGAGTCTCACACCTACTGTGTGCCAACCACAATGTTAAACGCATTGCTATGGTGAGGTCCGACCCACAGAACGACCTGGCAGAGTTGCTGGATAACCCCCAGGTATGGGTGAGCTCACTCCACTTGAGCCACACAAATTATGCAATAGGCTCACTTTGAGACAGCAGGAGGGTAGGGCAAGTTTGGAATTCAGGGAAAGCTAACTTAAAAGCCCTCTGTTCTTTTTCTTTCTCGGTCCTGTTGTATAATGGCAATTTCTCATTTTTCTAAGGTGAGGCTGTACTGAGTGTCCCCTCTTCAGGAGACAGGCAGCAAGGAGAAATGTATTAGTAAAGCTGAAAGAATTTTAATACTCCCTTTGCAGTCTGTTAATGGGCTTTCAGTCCCACAGTGGCACTGACATCACTAGGCTTCTGGTATCTGAATGGAATTTATTTTTTTTTAATCTCCTGGAGAGATGCAGAAAAACATTTAACATTGGGCAAGTAAAAAGGGGCAGACGATTTTCATTTTTCAACTTCCAGGACATATTTAAATATGAAAATACAAAGTATTGGCCTGTCACTAACTTCTTGGGGCTCTTTGTGGATTTGTGCACCCTGGAGCAAAAGGAGAAGGGGTGGGTAGTTAATGGTACCTGTCTGCTGAACAGGACAAAATGATTGCAATGAACCTTAAAAACGTAGTAACAAGCTGGGATGTAACATGGGAACGAATGAAGAAATAAACTAAAATTAGAAAGACATTAAGTGTCCTGATGATGATGTTTCTGTAATTTCCTGGGTACACAGGGCAACTTAGAATATGCATTTCCGTGTTATTAAACCAGTGAAATCCAGCAGAACCAACGAGCACAGTATGATTTGAACACCAGCAATGGTGATTTCTCACTGAGGTCAAGTGCCTTTAGTTCAAAAGGTTTATTGTAATGTGAGTTAACACTAAGGGGGGAAGTTTGAGAAGCAAAGAATAAAATTATCTGGTAGACGTAGCTAAGTGTCTGTCCAAAGCACATGCATTCCACCCAACTGACCCAAGGAGATGTGCATGTCGAAAATAGATATCAGAATGTAGAGACTTTATACAAAGCTGTTTTTAAGGTCAATGTGTCCCAAATGAGAGGGTGTCAATGAGTGCTTGGAGACTCTTAAATTCAGAGATTACTCAACTGTTCTGTTCTACAAATACACTTATGAAACAGTTATAGAACAAAAAAATGTGGAATAAATGTTTAACAGCATTTTCAAACAAAATCAAAGATATGCTTTCCTTACCACTCAAGGGCATGGGCTACATAAATATAACCTCATAAAACAAGAGGTTCCCTTTGTAAGTCCCTTGCCAGTGGTTTTCAGAAGGAAAAGCAGAAGTAGAACAAGGGTAGGGGTACCCTTAATTAGTGTCTTTGTTACAGACGTAAACTGAGGGGCTCCCAATCTGGGAGGCCTCTGGCCCAGGGCATACATAGCCAAGGGTTACAGGCAGCCAAGATCAGCAGGACATGATTCTGGCCTAGTCACAGTTTGCCATTTTCCTTGCAATCTTCTGACCCCAATGTCTAGCCTATTTCGGGGTCCTCTTCTTTTGTCAGTAAACAACTCGAAAGCAAAGGTTGGATGAAGCTTAGTTTCAAATCCTTCCGCATGTACATCCCAGCTGCTCCGTTTTAGCAGGGCTTTTGCCTTTGTACATTACACAAGGAGAGTAGGGGCGGAGGAGACCTGTTCAGCCCAACTTCCTTCACTGGTGAATGCACTAGAAGATCAAATGTCTCAAGGAGGGGAATTGCAAAGAGAAAGCAGTTTGTGGAAACCTGTTGTCCAAACAGGATTAAAGGCATCAGTTCTCATGCCATGGCTGGACTGTGAGTCAGTACTAATGTTCTTCTTATGCAGGCAGGAAACACAAGCCCAGAGAGGTTGAATAACTTGTTCTGGGCCCCTCCCAGATATATGAATGTGAGCTATGAGGATAGATACACACCTGGAATTGCTTAGCATCTGACAGCTTTTCAGAAATTAAGCCACAGAGAAACTGGGTTTGGTTGTCTTTTTGAAATGGCCACATTTAACCACTTGACAAAGCTAACTTCATTAAGCCAAACATCTGAGAATCCAAGGTGAGAAAGACATAATGCTTGCCTTTTAGGTGTTTATATTACCCTTGACCTTAGCCAAAAGGCTGAGAAGTGATACTTTCATAGCTAATAAACAAGCCAAGAGACTCACTGGTATGTGAAATACACTCTAATATAATGAGATTTTGGTCTGTGGCAATATGTGCAAAGCACTATGGGAACACAGAAGAAGAATGAATACTTCTGGCTAGGGTGTGTGATGGAGCTCAGGGAAACTTCCGAGAGGAAATGACATTTCAACAGGTACCTGGGCTTCGAGCAAAGCAGGAGGCAGTAGTACAGTCAATGAAGGCATAAGACTTATGGCCAGTGTGGTTCAGTATGGCTGGAAGCCTGGTGTCTACTGGTAGGAGAGGATGCCAGGATGAAAAGATAGATCAGCGAGGATGGTCCCTTCCCAGGAGAAGTTGGTATATGTTGGCCACAGGCCACTTCCAGTCCTCAACTTGTTTTTGCAAATAAAATGTTATGAACCATAACCATACCTGTTTATGTATCTCCTGTGGCTGATTTTGGCTTATGATGGCAGAAATCACATTGCCCACAAAGCCGAAAGTATTGTCTAATATCTCAAGACTTTTTTTTAAAGGGTTGGCCTTTAAAAAATAGTGTGCTGACCTCTGCCTTAAGAATTTGGACTATATATTTAAATTTCTGTAACTGACTGCACATGGTCATGCTTTCTGAGGGCCTTGTCCCTTCAGTTTCTAAGCAACAACATCTTAAATCCTCTCCTTCCATAACACAGACATCTCTTTCACAATCCCCAGTATCATTTATGATTTCTCTTTTTTATTTCTTGTTTTAATCTAGGGCTTTGACATAAGCTTTCCTTTACTGGTATTTTTACAAGTTTTTCACCCCACACTAGCTCATCACTTAACTTGGAGATGTTTTGCTTTCTTCGCCTCCTCCAATTCTCCGTAAATTTTTGTACCACTTTTAGAAAGCTGCTGAAAATTGATTTTTTTCGCTTGCCATTATTACTCTCAAATTCTACATTCTGACAGATAGATACTCCTCTGCATTCTGACAGATAGCTACTTCCCTGATTCGGGAAAGCCCATGAAAAATATAAGGTACACCCACCAACATTTATGAACCAGAAAAATGTAGAAATAATCATAGTTTTCGAGTAGGCCACACTAAAGAAATTCTCTTACTAATAAATCCCCTTATACATTTAAAATCCAATTTGACCTATAAGAATTAAATTTGCACATGATTTTCTAGGGAATACATCTCTAATATAGAATAAAGAGTGTCATTCTTATATTAACCACTGACAATAAAAGAAAGTAGAAAAAGTAATTTGGAGTTTTAAAAGCTTTTTATGGCATACAGTATATATTTCAGTTTGAATGATGACTCCATAATCAAACTACCTTGTTCTAAACCCTAGCCCTGCCCCTACCTAACTGTGCTACCTCCAGTAAGATAATTAACTTCTCTATGCCTCAGGTTCCAGAACTGCCAATAAAAAGGGAGGGGAGGGCCGATAAGTTAGGGCTGTTGTGAGGATTTATGCATTAAAATAACGCATATACACAAGTAGGACAGAGAACACCCCATGTAATTAGTTATTACTACACCATGATTCTTGGATTTCTTTGCTCCCTCCCCTCCAAAAATAAAAGTCCCAAAAAGAACTAAGGAGATTTAACTGGGAACATCAGATGGGCCTTCACTTATCATGATGGATAGGAGGTCATTTTTGCTTTCTGTCTTTCTATTTTTAATCTTTTTGCACTGCTTGGGATGAACCCTGGGCCTGACCCATGCAAGGCGTGTACTGTACCCCTGAACCACACCCCAACCCTGCTCCTGTCTTTCTGATTCCCCACTGAGGTAAACTTTCCCCTATACTCCAAGTCCGCATGGATTGGGTGGCCTCAACCTTAATCGTGGGTTTGATGGATTGACTCAAGATCCACCCTTGACCAATGACAATATTCTGTCCCTCAAGTAAAGCAACATGTTCACAGAAGGTTAAATGACCCAACTTAGACCAAGGGAGAATCTGACCTCTGGCTATGATGGAATGAATAAGATCTAAAAGCCTTTCTCTTTTTGCCAGGTGGATCAGCAGCCTGAAGTTGCTGGTGGTCACCTTTGCCAGCCCATAAGGAAAATCTTCTTAATACTTCCTAATACTGTAACAAAAAGCTATGAGCAATGAGAAGAAACAACGCCCCAGAAACAAACATGTGTCCTTGGATCCAGCCATGTTCCTCTGAACTTTTCAGTTACACAAGCTAGTTTTTCTTAGTTTAAACCAGTTTGTATTGGGTTTTCTCCCACTGGCATTCAAAGGGTTCTCAAGCACATCAATGAACTGACAGGTCCTATGCCTGGAACGGAATGTGAATCTTGCCAATCTTGCTACTCTAGAGACAGCAGGGTGAGGATAGATGCAGACCAGAACTATAGACTTGGTTCTGTCTTTAGCTGGTCAGGGATTGCTGGGAAAACCGTTTCACCTTTCTGGGTCCTGGTCTACTTGTATGTCAGATGAGAGGTGCGAGTGGAAATCAATCTCTAAGATCCCTTTTCAGGTTTAACATTCTACAAGGATCTATTATTCTTGGGTTCACTTGAGTTGCATATACAGTGGTATCACTGCTTACTGATTCTCATATTTGCATGCTTCCGTCTGTTTCAACTTCTAAAATATTCTATTAGACTCTCAATTCCTATACTTCACGTGTTTATTTCCCCTTCAATTTCCTCCGAGGAAAAACATTTATTTTTGTGTACTTGGACATAATGATTCGATTTTCTTCCCATTTCTATATTTTAAAATCTAATTAAGGCGATAAGTTCTTAGGGAGTTGAAGCTAGGGTTTTCCTGTGGGTGTAAACATTATTTGTTTAAATTGCCAACTAAGCTGCCAGTTTTTACAGAGCAGCAGGATATGGGTTTTAACTAATATAAGCAGGAAATGAGTCTCTGGCCCACACAAAATAAATGCAAAAGGACTGATTTTTCCTGAGTTCATAGCTGGCTTACTAATTTATAATTTCAGTTGAACTAAAATTGTCCCACAGAAATGCAGTGTGACATTTATGTCTGTAGAAAGTCAGACCAAAAATGGAGCAGTAGGTGATCACCCCAAGAGTCTCACACATATAAATAATCTGGCTATTTCAGGTCCCCCTGCTCTTCCCTTCAGGGGTAGGATGTAGGCCCTGGTATGACTGAACTTTAACTTCATGTCTCCACATTTATTGATTTCAAGCACTTCAGTATCACTGAAGCTTGGGGGAATCAAAGGGAACTAGGTAAAGTGGTCAAGTGACCCATCATCTGCAGAAAAAACTTCCCAGAAGAAAACAGTCCATGCGAGATATTTTTCTGACTGATGACCTAATCCACTCTTGTTCATGGGGACTGTAAAACACAAACAGGGTCCCAGCTACAAAGGCCTTAGTGGGTACTTCTCGGCAAATGTAACAAAATGACCTGGAGGCAGAGATTTCACAGGGCTTGTTAGTTGCTAAATTCAGTAAGGCCAATAAAGCCCTGATGTCTATCTTTTCTTTTTTCCAGCCACAGTATCTGCTTTGTCCAACCACTGACTTCACTTGGGGTCAGAAGATCACTATCAGGGTCCTCATGGCTTTGCTTCCATGTTCACATGGATTAGAAAAGAGGGTGCCTCTGTGTAAATGTTCTAAGCCCGAGTCTTGACTTCTTTCATATTGGACTGCCCTGGGTTATATGTTCACACAGTGAACTGATGACCTTGGAAGGAATTGAGAATTTGTTGATTGGCTTGAGTTGACTGGGTCATTGCAACCCTGAAGTATAGAATCCCAAAGGTATAAAAACAAACTAAACTCAGAGTGCCACTGTGAATGGTGAAGGCAAAGGAGAACAGGTAGGAAAGGCACCTGCGGGGCTTACCAGGAAGCACCCACCACAACCCCTGAGTAGCAGCTCCCTGCATAAAGGCCAGTCTTTCAGCAGAATACCCCAAAGTAATCCTATTTTACTGGGGGGATGTCACTCTCCCGTCAGGTGTTGACCAGGACCACATTTTCTTGCCCAAAATCCAAGAACCCTTGATTCATGACACGGTTCCTTAAACCCACTCTAAGACCATGGATGGGGCACCTGGCTTTTCAATCCATGCTCTTGGAGAACACTGGCATCTCTAGGATCCTTCACTCAATGACTCACACACACAGCGGCTTCCATCAAACCCCCAACTGATGGAATAAACTAAAAGGGAGCCATGCTGTAAATGTTTCACCTGCACATATCCCAGCCACTTCTGGTGGCTGCTCTGGTCAAGCCTTATACCAACCTTTTTCTTATTTACTACATTTGAAAGTATCAAAGGAAGAATATCAGCAATAAAAAAATTTGTACCATAAATATTTCTCCACTTTAAAGCATGTACATTTCAAGTACCCCATCTCAGATGTTTATGAATAACCAATTTTAATGTATTAAAATGTCCTCTTTTGCATTAATAAAAGGTATTATCATTTGGAAGAGGTGGCTTGGAAGGGAGAAGCTAAATCAAGTTGGGAAAAATGCCAGTGTCCCAAGTTTCAAAACTTTCCTTCTAAAGTGAAAGTTATATGAGTCCTCTCATTCTGCAAAAGTACTTCTGTTAATTCTTGGTTCATTTTCTCTTCTTGATATAAAGACCCTTACTCCCACTGTGCAGATGGAGAAACGGAGTCACCAAGTGGCTATGCAAACAGCTCTGGGGTAAACAGTGAGTCAGTCACTGCTCTGGAACACAAATATGCTATCCACAACACCGAGTTCCTGTCTTTCCATCAACTACCACCAAGTTTTATCCAAAAATCTCCAAAGTCATTCCATTTTCATGTCATCTTTGTTTATAGCTACTCTTGGCGATATATTATTAGCACCATGACTGACTGTCTCTTGCTGACATCCTTTGTGATTTGACTTCAGAAGAGGAGCAAATATATTTACAGATAAGGCAAATAGGGAAGAGTTTTTTGAGATTCCACTTACATTCTTTGGACATTCCCACTTCAAAGCACTTCTGGAGTCGACAGTACTGGCATCGATTCCTGGTGACTTTATTAATAACACAGTTCTTATCTCGGTGGCAAGTATAAATCATATTCTTCTGAATACTTCTGCGGAAAAAGCCCTGCAAGCAGGCAAGATGAGCAAACTAAGTAAAACATTCAAGCTTAGTGAAAAATCAAAACAGAACTTGCCAATGAATTTACTTTTTTGTTAAGTAACACAGTGATGGCAGCAGAAAAGTTCAGTTATCATAATCATTAAGGTCCTTGTCAAATATTAGTAGCTCATGGTTTGTTGCAGACTCAAACGCCTCTTTTAATCAAAACTAGATGTGACCATTATTATTTTGCTAGAAGGAAATAAATACAGACCTCATTCACATGAAAAGCATCAGGCAGAGTTGGGATCCCTCCAAAGAGGCTTAGTTTAACAAACTTCCTTACCGGCCAGAACAATTTCAGGCAAGATCATCACCAAAAAACCCAATCCAGAAAACATTGTATTTGAGTAAGAAATTATTTGCCTCATGCAAGACTCCTTTTAAAGGAGTCTTCTCCAAGTTCTTTCATATATTTAGCTCCTATCATAACATTTAAAACATAAAGTAATCTGCCAAGTGCTTAGAATAAAAAAATCATCCAAAATTGGAAACAAGAGAAAAAAGTAAGTATCTGCCTGTTTAATGACAGCACCTCACAGTTGCGCTGTCCAGCACAGTAGCTGTTGGTCACAGGTAGCAATTTAAATCAAAATTAATGAAAAGTAGAGAAAACTAGCATTTAAGTACTCCAGCTGTGTTAGTCACATTTCAAATGCTCAATAAACACATATGGCCAATGGCTACCATCCTGGACAGCACATATGGAGGACATTTTCATCACTGCAGAAAATTCTATTGGGCAACAATGTTTTACAGCATTGACTCACAAGCCCACTTATGCGTCATCTGGTAATCTTTGGAAGTATAACTTGGTTACCATTTACTATCCATTAAATATAGGACTTAAAAGATTATGGAAAGCTGGTGAATTAAGATAAATTTTTTCTCTAAGATTCTTGCCTAGGTAAAAGATAATCCCAAAGATTAGTGTCTTATTGCCTTGTAGGATATTAACTATGTTTTCACTTTGCAACCTTATTCTAGTAATCTTTTTCCTTTTCACAATATCTGCCTCCCTACTTACCTATGTACCTTTCTCATGGCACCCTTTGAACTATCTGTACTGGACTACAGTCTTCCTCTCATATTTGAGTTAAATAAATTTTTGACATGTACCTACTGAATATGGATCTTTTGTGTTTTAACTTTGTGAAAATTATTTTGACTAAAGAACTAATTTATCCTGATTTTTGTGAAACACTCATGAAATAAAGCAGACAATAGATTCTACAACCAAGGGTCCTCAATGCTCTTCATCCCCTTTATTTCTACCATGTATCTTCGCAGACCATGGATAACTGAGAGATGCCTACTGAAATCACAAGTGGATAAACAGATGGATAAAGGACATATCTGTTGTCTTTATCTCCCTAATTGCTCACTAGAAATCTCTATGTTGCTGTAAGTATCAAAAGCAAGGAATTTCACTTTATCAGTTGTGCTGTGACTTCTACCCACACTAGAAGTGATTTTCTTAAATGTAGGAAACAAACCACCAAATGTGCTGGGCAGAAAATAAGTTTCCCGCTCTGAGTGTAACTTTCCCTGCAGTACAGTAACACTGCAGGAGCCAGAAATAACAACATTCAAAGCTAAAGCACATTAGCAAAGAAAGCTCACGTGACACATGTTGTTTAGCACATTTATGTGGGCACATATTTTACTAGTAAGGTTCAATGTGAGTACCTGGAAATCTGGTTTAAGGATGCAACACCAGTCACATACTTGAGACATGCACATTTTACAAGAAAACAAAGTTTATTTTTATACCTCTGGAGATACAAATATGCTCAGAAACTAAAATAACAGGTTACAAGTACTCTGAAAACCTAAAAAAAAAAAAATCTGGGCAATGTGGTCACCTCAAAGTATATCTTTCCCTGCAAAAAATACCTACAGGCCACCTTTGGTTGCCAGATGAACAAGCTCATTTATAGAAATGTCCATAGCTCCTCTGCCAAGAAGCATGGGTCCAGTGGAAGACTCAGTGATTTCTATATGTGAAAAAATGGAGGTACAGACAAAAGTAACCTTCTCTGTTCATTGAAAACTGGGGGTTCAATTCAGGGAATTCTCCATGAGTGACTCTGAAGCAGAGAAAAACAATCTTATGATGCTCAAATGAAAGAAGGGAGAATTAAAGATCTTTATATATCACTAATTAGCCAGTCAGTCTGGTTCAGTAACAATGCCAGCAGAAACTAAATAGGACTTCTTAGTTTTCCAAATCAGTGTTTTGGCTGGATTTCAGGAGAAGGTCTAAGTTTCAGTAAATCATTTCCACTATGGTAGAATATTTGCTGACTAAAATACATGCTGTGAGGTATTTTTACACATGGCTTGCGCAAACAGAAATGTCCTCTCCACTACAGCAAGGTTTGAATCAGACAAACACTTCTCTCTCTCAGCCACCATTATGAATTGTTGTATGAAGCTTGCTTCCCTCAAGAACACTGCTCTGAGGACCTACTTTGTGTGTACCATGAAATATCCTTTAATATTATATACAGATTTATTCTTCCCTTTACTTTTAACATTATTTAAGATGGAAATCTTTAATCTGTGGCTTAATTGGAAAATCAGTATCTAGTGTCAACACTACAAAGTACTCATAAATTAGAGAAAGTAAAATAATACAATATTCAGATGTTATTTCATTCTCACTGGATACTGGATCTACTCAAGGCACAGAGCCCCAGGCATCTCATCCTTACTGAAACAGGAGCTAGGCAAGTATCAGACAAACCAGCACTGACTTGAGATGCTTTGAGGAATTCTGAGAAAATAAACAAATTTCTCACTATGTGAGTCAATGTGATTTAAAGCCATGGACCTGTATGACCTAAAATTAGAAGCCATGTATCCTGACAAACAAAACTATAATTCAAAACTCGTCATATATAAAAACAGGCTTTAGAATTATACACTAAGTCCAATACACTTGAAGCAAATGGAAGAGTAGAAAAGGCCAAAGCAAGCGAGCAGGTAAAGAGAAAGGAGCTGGTTCCATGTGGAGGGCAAAGCTGAGGGAGGGGAGATGGGGTGCAGTAAAGAACTCTGGATCTACTGAAGCCTCATCATCACTGAGAAGCCTTAGGCAAGTTACAGCTTCATGAGGCTAAGCTCTCTCATCTCCTAAATGAGGGGCTGGATGATTTATTTATGTGGTGCTATCCAGCTGTTAACATTTCTGGGATTCCGAGTGTGTCACCACACCAGGGAGGGCTGAGCTGGGATGGCTTTATGAGGGAGCTTCTAGAGGAAAAGAAAATGGCCAAGGAACAGGTGGTATTTGAAGACTCTCCTGTGGCAATTGTCACTCTGTTTCATTGTGTTGTGTTGTGGTACTATGGATTGAACCCAGGGCCTTTGCACTGAGCTATATCCCTGGCCCTTTCTCTTCTTTACTTTGAGACAGGGCCTCACTAAATTGTTACATTGCCCAGGGTGGGCTTGAACTTGCAATCTACCTGCCTCAGTTTCCCAGAGTGTGGGGACTATAGGCATGTACCACCATGACTGGCTAAGAATGGTCATCTTTTTGATCAGACTAGGCTTTAAAGGACAGCAACACAAGGGAATCATCCCAACACCTCTGTGTGGACTGGGGTGGGTACCTGTGGCTGGATTAGCATTGGTGTGCTTTAGTAATGACCTAAGTACTTTTTTTCTCCCTGCAACACAGCAAACTTCTGTGAGGTGTCTTCTCTGATTGATGTGAACACACATCAATGCTGTGCTTTTAGATATAAACTCAATGTTTTGCTTTTCCTGTTTCACACCTGTCCAAGGACAATAATTAAAGTGTGAAATCATAGTAACATCTGCATCAGAGGCTACAGGGGTGACATGGGGAAATGCCATCTGGTCAATTGTCACAGCCTGAGTCCAGTGGATGTCGTCCATTCCTCCTTCAGGGTATCACAGTACCAACACCAAGTGTGCTACCTTCCTTGCTGGTATCCCCACTGCCCTACCAAGGGAAAAAGCTAGTCATGGAGGCCAACTCTGATGAACTCTGGCAGGCAAGTTGGTGGGCACCCGAAACCTCCAGGCAGCGCCCAGTGGGCTTCTCTGGAGTGAAGACAAGGGATGTGAATAGGGTGAGGGCGAAACTCAGGCAATGGCTACTCAGCAACCAGTAAGACAGTATTTCAATTCAATAAAAATGTATTAGTGCATACCAACTGAGTAGAGTGTGACTGGCACAGAACATGGCATGTAGTATTCAAGAAGTGTCAAACAATGAAGTCCTAGCTATAACCAGAGCCAGTGTTACAGTCTTGGATTCATTATTACTTAGTTCTTTAAAATATTCCTTAATCTTAAGTATATAGCATTTCTTGAGATGTTATCTGTACATAAATTGAATGACAGAGTTTCTCTGAAATGAGTGGAAGACACACTGATGAGTTGTAATCAGGTCTGTCAGTTAGGACTTCTCTGGTGGCTAAATATGTCTTTAATCTATGACCTTTATTTTAATCATAGCTTTTGCCAGCTATTCCTGAGTTCTGTTGACTAAATATACCTTCTAGATATCAACGAGGACTTCTTTTGATAAATCATGATTTGACTAACCATGACTTCTGTTGTTTGTGATAGTCAAAGTAGGTAACACCATTAATACCAATTACCTAGTTCAAGAAGATAGATGTGTATAACAAACTGAATCAAGGACGTTTTAACTACGTATTTTTTAAACTTTCTTTTTTTTTTTGCAGTACTGGGGATCGAACTCAGGACCCTGTGCTTGCTAGGCAAGCGCTTATTCCACTGAGCTATATCCCCAGCCCAAACTTTCTTAATTCATGTTCTTCTAGTCTAGTTATCTGAACCGGGGTTCCACCCAAAAGGGGGTAGCAAATAGTGGATAGAGACACACATGCATATTAAAGCACTGATAACATTTGATTCATATGCTAACAATAATCATGGCTGCTTCTATCTCACCCGGGGAGCGCAGCTATGCCAACTCATTTCCTATTATTAACAGTATACAAACAACCCTACATAAAAAGGAAAGGCAACTTTTATACCCGAATATTCTGCTATACCAAAATACCTAAAATTTCTGACTGTCTTGATAGACCACCCTTAAACCCGAAATTGATAAAGGATGTGGGGGAAAGTGGGTCATTTCCCCCCCATCTTCACATTTTGATGTGGAATTAAATTGGGTCACCTTTTATCTCTAATACTCTCAAATCATTGCTCTAGGGTTTTTTTCTTATTGTTGTTTGTTTGTTTTTTCCTATTCAGGGAACATGTATCACTGCCTAGTTTTCAGATGTTATCAGGTATAATATTTTCTATCATCTACCACAGAAGGTGACTTTTGTTAGGTTAGATACTGGAGCAACAACTAAGAATTAGACTATAGTTTAGGCACATGTGGATCTCAATTCTGACTCTGTCACTTACTACCTGTATCATCTTGACTGAGTTATGCTAAGGCTTGAGTTTCCTCAACTGTAAAAAGAGGATTCTAAGGTACCCTTTCAGGGAATTACTGTGTGTATCCAATGAGAGAATGTATGCTAAGTATTAGTCCAATGCCTAGAATTTAATAAGTACCAAAGAACTATAGCTATTATTATTGGTAAAACCTCTCTTCTCAAAATTTTCTTCTTTTTTAATGTTATTACAGGCAGTTGCTTGCTTTTTTTTTTGTACTAGAAATTGAACTCAGGACCTTGTGCTTGCCAGGCAAGTGCTTGTGCCACTGATTCTCAAAGTTTTCTTCTGGGAAAATTCCAAAACACATTCTGTGTTTAAAATAAAGATTTCCAAATAGAATAGAATAATGTTCTTAGTCTCTGAGCAGCATAGGTTCTTGTAGGTGGACAACCTCAGGTTCCAAATGCCATCTCCATATGTTCTCATTCACACACAGACTCATTCATCCAGTGCTAGTGAGACGTGAGCTAAGGTGGGCATATAAAGATGTGTAAAGCATGCCCTTTCTCATTTCTATACGAAATGAAAACAAGTAAACTCTATATAGCAGATGCCACTGGGAAGTATCATAAGAACTATAAAGGACATAGGAAGTGGAAAAGTGTCCATTTACTGTCTAGTGCAGAGCAGGTACACAGAAAAATTTATTAAATAAATGAAACCTGTAGGCATTCAACAAGTCAGAGGGGAATTGACACTTGATCCTAGCTCTAATGAAGGGGCAGGATTTAGATAGGAAACTTTTCCTCTAGAGGTATGACAGAGGCCAGAGTTATGGAGGCACAAAGATGGCCAGTGCTCCAGGTGGGTAGAGATATAAATGCTCAGAGTGTGCATGTGGGAGACTCTATAGGAAGAGGGGGTTCATGTTCAAATTGGGGACAATCTGAAAGGCATACCAGGGATTACATGCCTACGAGAAAGCAGGGTCACACTTACATCCTTCCAAGGTGGCTCAGGCAGCTGTGAATTATCGACCTCATCACACTCATTTAACACATACTAAAGTATATAATAAGATCTTGGTACCAACACAAATACCTAATACCCTGCGATAGCCCTAGAGTCTAGGTAAGAATGTAGCCCAAGAAGGCTGGCCCTGAGATAATGATATTGCTGACTTATTTAATCATATAGTTGCCTGTGAGGAGTCATACTGTGCAGTTCTCAAAGGACATTGTTTCTTAGCTGCCTTACAGACATTTACATTAGGCTTAATACATGTGGATGTATTACGATCATTGAGAGACAGACACTAAACTTTAAATTGTTTTGTTTTTTACAAAAGGAAATTTGATGCCATGTTGGTCATAAAAATCACTGAAATAAATTCACCCCAAAATACTAGTACGACAAGCACATCTATTTGAACTAAGCTGCTGCTAACTTCTATCCCATGCAAAATTCAAAACAGTAATTTTTCCTTCCAGAGCAAAAAAGGAAAGAAAGCAAGGAACCTTATTTAGTCCCTTTTAATACAGTCATTAAGAGGAAAAGACTCCAGTTCCAACTGAGTCAGAAATTAACCAGATGACTACCTCAGGGGACTGCAGGCTGGGCAGTGCAAGTCCCTACAGAACAGGGCAGTCAGTTCTCACTTTCAGCCTGAAGCTAAGCTGATGACCACAGGAGGGGAGTGTGGAATAATACCATCACAGCCATTTTGGGAAGCATGATGTGGAGAACAGGAAACACGTTGCCTTAAACAAACAAAAAACACCCTCTGGAGTGAGTGGAAGTCTATGCGTGACACTGTCTAAAAAGTTATTAATAGCAAGATTTGGAAGAGACAGAGAAAAATGAAGACCTTTTCACCTCTTGAAAAGACAATGGGTGAGAGGTAGGGAGAAAGTGGAAAAACAGCCTACTATTTTGAAGATAAGAGTTTCCGTCAAAGCAGGGAGGGTGGGCATGAACCTAAGGCAAAGAATGCTGAAAAAGTCAAGTTAGGGAGGGGCTGACTCTGAGCCAGAAAAGGAAAACAGCACAAAATTCTTATTCCAAATAAAAAAACAGCATTGTCCCAAGGGGTCCACGCCCCTCTGAGATGTTTACTTTCTGTTAAAAAGAAAAAGTAAGTATATCCATAACATGACTTCATCCTAGTGTTAAGAATTTAGTAAAGGCTGGGGATATAGCTCAGTGGAATACGCGCCTGCCTAGCAAGTGCAGGGTCCTGAGTTCGATCCCCAGTACCGCCAAAAAAAAAAAAAAAAAAAAAAGATCAAGAATTTAGTAGAGATGAATGAGTGACAATACTGAGATTAAATGCTCTAATTGTAACAGCCATGGTTTCTAAAGGATCTGCTCTTTCATGGCACCTCTCATTGATAACTTGGAAGGTATTTCTGCTGTCTTTTCCTTTTGTTCCTGACCTGTGCATAACTATTGACCAGAACCTTCCCTGGCACACCTAACTCTTGCTTTTGTTAGAAAAGGAATCCCATATTTTGTGAGATGCCTAGAAAGATGGTTCTACAGAAGGCAGTGATTATATATTTAATGAAAACATTGCCTCTGTGGGAACTAATCTTTCCGGAAAAGGATGATTACAACATTTTCCTGGACTTTGTCAGGTGAACCCGAGAGTTCAATCTCTGTTAGACCCACAGGCCACAGCTCTCAATCCTTTTAATCCCCAATTAATTAAAACTCCTTGGGAATACTAATGAAAAGGTGACCCATCTTCTTAATCAAAAACCCAAACTCACATCAACAGAGATCAAGGTCTAAACTTCCAAAGTCTGATGTCCCAGGAAGGTCACAGGGCCAATGCATTCCATTTACAATGCTCTTTATTTTAGAGAAACATGATCCAAGGAAATAATGCTCTTAGGTAATAAAAACTGGAAACCAACAGTAAAGAGAGATTACTCAATTGGATAAAATGTCTTTTAATTTAAGTGAAAAAAACTTTATATTTCCAAAGCATGGCCAGGATAAAACAATTTAAATGATCAGGTATCATAAAAGTCTCATTATCATAATCCCATTCTAACTAGTAGGCACCAAGTCCACTCTAAAGGGATTTACTGCCAATCATCTCAAAACAAAAATTTCTTTTTTAATTTTAAAAGTAAAAGAACAAAAACATTAGCAAACACACACAAAGTAGCACAAGAACAGTACAAAAACTTAAATACAGATAAGGTGGCAGGGGATTAACAATGGTTGTATTACACATTGATAACTTCAAAGTATATGCTCAGGATAATGCAAATAGACATACAAGATTGATTAAACAACTAATCATTGATTGTTCCTCGCATCAAAGCGACATGAGACAATAGTGCAACCATGTTGACCATCCTGCATATATATATACACACTTACAGAGCTATCCCCTTCTTCCTTTTCTCCTTCCCTTCATCCCATGCGCTTTACTTCTGAGAAGTCTCCTTTTGAACCTCTCAACTTATATTCCCACCTTCTGGTTCTTACACTAACGATACACTGTTTGCACATGCACATCTGATTTACCTCACTTATGAATATGGTCTCTAACTGTGACCATTTCCCTATAAAAGTCTCAAGTTTGTCTTTCTTTATAGCTGAATAATATTCCATTATGTAAAAATGCCACAGTTTTTTTTATCCAGTCCTCTGTGGATGGACATTTGGGTTGCTTCCACAATTTAGCTATTACAAATTGTGCTGCTATAAACATGGGTGCACCTGTATCATGGTGATATAATGTTTTCAGATCTTCTGGGAAAATACCCAGAACGGGAATAGCTGGGTTGAATGGGACCTCTAGACCTAGTTTGCTGAGGAATCTCCAAACCGACCCCCACAGTGGTTTCACCAGTCTGCATTCCCACCAGCAGTGCAGCAGAGTTTCTATTTCTCCACAACCTCGCCAGCATTTGTTATTGGATGATTTCTTGATGCTGGCCAATCTTACTGGGGTGAGATGAAATCTCAGTGTTGTTTTTATTTGCATTTCTCAAATGACTAAAGATGTAGAACATTTTCTCATATATTTATTTGCCATTTGTATTTCTTTATCTGAGAAGTATGTATTCATCTCAGATGCCCATTTCTGGATTGGGTCTTTGAATTTGGACAGGTTCATATTTTTTAAATCTTTGTATGTTCTAGATAGAAGGCCTTTGTCCGAGGGACAGCCAGTTAGGATTTTTTCCCAATCTGTGGGTTTTCTTTTTACTCTGCTGGTAATTTCTTTAGATGTGCAAAAACTTTTCAGTAGGATGAGGTCCCAGTTATTGATTCTTTGAAGTGTTTCCCTTGCAGTTTGATTTTTGTTCATGAACTCTCTTCCTACTCCTATGTCTTCAAGATTTTTAACTACTTTCTCTTCCAATAGGTTTAGTGTTTCTGTTTTTTTTTTTTTTTTAAACGAATTTTTTTTTTTTTTCCGGGACCGGGGATCGAACTCAGGGCCCTAGTGCTCAGCGGCAAGCACTTAGCCCACTGAGCTGTACCTCCAGCCCTAGTGTTTCTGTTTTAATGTTGAGATCTGTGATCCATTTTGACTTTAGTCTGGTGCACGGTGATAGACTTGGGTCTATTTTCAGTCTTCGGCAAGAGGCAAGCCAATTTCTCCAGCACCATTTATTAAAGAGGCTATATTTCTTCCAGTGAGCTTGTTTGGCCCCTTTTGTCAAATATTAGGTGGCTGAGTGTGTCTGTGGTTGTGGCTGTATCTTCTAGTCTGTTCCATTGATCCTCAGGTCTGTTTTTGAGCCAGTACCAGGTTGATTTTATTACAGTAGCTTTGTAGTACAATTTCAGGTCAGAGATTGTGATTCCAGCTGACTTGTCCTTGTGGCCCAGAACTGATTTTGCTATTCTGAGTCTCTTCTGGTTCCAGATGAATTTGAGGAATGTTTTCTATAGATCTGTTAGGTATGCTGATGATAGTTTAATGGGAATTGCATTGAATCTGTACAACAATTTTGGTAGTATGGCCATTTTCGCAATGTTGGTTCTTCCTAACCATGAGCAGGGAATGTTTTTCCATTTATTGAAATCCTCTTCGATCTCTTTTTTCAGAGTACTGTAGTTTTCATTGAATAGATCTTTTACCTCTTTCGTTAGATTGATTCCTAAATATTTCAGTTTCTTGGATGCTATTGTAAAAGGCAGAGTTTCCTTAGTTTCTCTCTCAGTCTGTTTGTTGTTTGTGTATAGGAATGCTATTGATTTTTGGGTATTGACTTTCTATTCAGCTACTCTGCTGAATTTGTCAATTAATTGAAGGAGTTTTCTTGTGGAGTTTTTGGGGTCTTCCATATAAAGTATCATGTCATCTGCAAATAGTTATAGCTGTACTTCTTCCTTTCCTATCCTTATTCCTTTTATTTCTCTCTCTTGTCTAATTGCTCTAGCTAATGCTTCCAGAACTATGTTGAATAGTAGTGGTGACTGTGGACATCCTTGTCTTATTCCTGTTTTTAAAGTGAAAGCTTTCAGTTTTTGTCCATTTAGTATGATGTTGGCTGTTGGTTTGTCATAGATGGCTTTGATCAGATTGAGGTAGAGGATATCTATTCCTATTTTTTCTAGGGTTTTTAACATGAATGCATGTTGGATTTTATCGAAAGCTTTTTCTGCATCTACTGAGATGATCATGTGATATTTGTCTTTGATCTATTGATATGGTGTATTACATTAATTGGCTTGTGAATATTGAACCATCCCTGCATTCCTGGAATAAATCCAACCTGGTCCTGGTGTATAATTTTCCTTAGATTCGCCCCATTATATTTGTTAGTATTTTATTGAGTATCTTTGCATCTATGTTCATTAGGGAGATTGACCTGTAGTTCTCTTTCTTGGTTGGGTCCTTCTCTGGTTTTGGTATTAGTATAATACTTGCCTCCAGAAATGAGTTAGGGAGAATTGCTTCCTTTTCAGTTTCATTGAAGAGTTTGAGGAGTGTTGGCATTAAATCATCACTGAATATTCTTTAAAATTCTGCTGTGAATACATCAGGGCCTGGGCTTTTCTTTGATGGTAAGTTTTTAATGACATTCAAAACAGAAATTTCAAGGAGAGTCTCACAAGGTAAGTAAATGCTAAGTAAAAACTGGTTGTTTTCTAAAGGTGAAGAATCTGGGCAGGGCCAGTGTAGTTTCACAGGCCTGTGTTTACATGATTGCTCTACCTCTCTGTCTTGAAATTCTAAATACTTTTTGAAAGCAGGAACAATCATTCTCTTTTTGCATGGGGTTAAGCAAATTACATAGCCCATCCTGGCTCTAGAATAGCAAGAGTTTGCAAGCTTTTTGCTTCACAAGGACACAGAAGTCTTGGGTAGTCTCTTGCCACCTCTGGCTGACCTTAAGGCTGGTCAAAGACCATGGAGCATATGGCATTAAGTAGTCACCACATCACACTTCCCCAGATTCCCTTGAGGTGTCTTAAGAACTTACACTACCTCAGCAAGGTTTTCCTTTCAGGAAGTATTTTATGTTTCACTACTGGGCTTTCTTTCCAGAGTTAGGGATTCCAAGAGGCTGGGGGAGTGGGAGGAGCAAGGGGAACACAAAGAACTTCTTCAAAATAGGATAAAATTTCCACCTCAAACACACACAGTTCTAGGCACAATTTTAAGATGATGTCCAGAAGTTTCTTCACAGGTGTCCTAGGTGTCCTTGCCTCCTACCTGGGAGACAGGGCAGAAAAGATATCACCAAAATGGAGAATGAGTTAAAATGAAAATAAAGAATATGAGGTTGAGGGGTTACTTATCTAATTTCTGTGCAGTGGGTCACATACTATAAAAATGCTACCTGGTGATACTTTCACCTCTTCTTAAGAGTTTGAGTAAAGATGAGATGGAAGAAAATCTGCATTAGAGAAGGGAAAAGGCCCTTTACAATAGAAGGTTTCCCTGGCTCCATAGAGCTTTCTTTCAATCTGGTCTTCAGAGTTTACTTTAAACCAACTGGAGACATCTGTTTTCTAGATTACTTGGGTCAGTTATTTTGTGCCCTTCCACAGTGAAACCCATAGTTACCAATTTATTATCAGGATTACTCTAAATATAACAGGGCAAGAAGCCAATGGATTTGAAGTCTTAAAATTCTCAATTATTTTACTGAGAAAGTGCACCAAAATAGCCCTTTAGCTACAGTCCATGAGTTAGCAGATCCCAGTTGCTTTGCACATTAGTTACTAAATCTCATCTGGACCCAAATTGAAGGTCCACAGCTATACTCAAAAGGAGAAAAAGGTAACTAGAAGCAAACAGAGTCAAAACATGTTCAAATATACAACTCTGCCAAAGAGCACAAATTCTGAGGTCTCTTTAGAAGTCTGGTATGCAACATTTGCCATCAACAAAGCCAGACTTAGCTCTATCACATCATGCTGGTTGATGACAATGCATGTCACCATGGCAACTGCACAGCACATAATTCAAAGGCCTTTCCCAGACACCAATAATTATGATGTACTTGTATTGTTTTATGACGTTAAGGGCCTCCAACGGTACAGAAAATAAGGCTTGTCCACAATTTGGTCTATTTTTTTCAAGTTCATTTAATTTTCAGGGCCAGTTTGGAATTTTCCCACTGGAATTGTTCTATTTTATACATGGTTCTATCCTGAGCCTGAAGTAAAAAGAAAGAAACCAGACAGAGAGTAAGGGCAACAGAAGGAAGCCAGGCAGGCATTCACACTCGAGTCCTCCAAAGTCCAACAACTGGAAAATAACAGGATTTATGGGATGGAGCCTCCTCCGTAAGACTGCACCTCCCCCCAGACCCTCTCCCGACAAGAGCAAAATCTAAGTTTATTGAGAAAATATTGTTTAAGCTCCAGCTTTCAAAATGGATTCTGTCCCTCTATGGAAAAGCCACGGTGACTTCAAGCTAAGGTCTGATAAGATTAAGGGCATCACCCCAAATTACAACCTTAAAACACCGAGTCTGGCATTTAGAACTTTCACTCTCTGCTCTTCGCCTTTGTGTATGCTTGAATCTAGAACATTCTCCTTCTCTTTCTCCCTCCCTCTATCTCCCAGCCCTTTGAAGCCCAAAACCTTTTCTCCTCTTGTCCCTTTGCTCTTGCCCCCTCATTCTCCAACACCCGACCCCCCGTTGGGGAGGGGTTTTTCCAGAAATGCTGATGCTACGGGCACATCCATTTGTAACATTGCTCTACAATCTTGCGGTGACTGACTGGTGTGTCTCTTCCTCTGGACAAGAGACCTTTGCAGTCAGGTCTGAATATGTATCTCAGTCACTTGGGTGATAGAATCCATTCAACTCTTACAATAAAAATTATAAGATCATGAAAAAATAAAAATAAGCTCTGCTGTATGGACGCTCCAAGCAGAAGGAACGGGATAAAAAGATCATCAAAGAACCCTAAATTCAATAAACCCAACCACACAATCCTTTAAATATAAGAAAAAAGAAAAAGGAAGCTATGTCTTCAGTTGTAAAACTCCAATATTATATATTCAGGCAGCAGTATCAATGATTTATTCCAACCTCCCTCCTGTATTATACCAAATTAGCACAAAATAGGCTCAACTTTCACCTGCAAGCTCCTCTTTCTTGATCTTCAAAATTAAAGTAGCTATATTATGGCAGCACAATGCCAAGATTTGAAATCAAATAGGTCCCTAAAGCAAAAGGTAAAATTCTTTTAAACAACATGAACTTGCCTGCAATTAGCACATTATAGCTTCCACCTAAGCTCTGTGTGATATAAAAATACACTCCCCGAGCTACTGCAGTTTCAAAGACCTTAACTTTTACATGTTCTGATTCTATTTGGTAAGAGGAAATTTAGCAGAATACATAACATTAATTTTAGGTGTACTTCTCTGCTTTTCCCTTTCATGCTTATCATTGATAAAAAAGAGTAGGAGCCTTCCCCTACACGGGAGAGAAGGGAAAAACAGCCCCAGTAATAAAAGAGGTACCTGCCAATTAGTTAGATAGTTCTCCCGTTTTCAATTAAAGGCAGCCGAATGGATGTAGGGGGACCTGTTTTATTTTCCCTGACAGAGCTCTTATTTTTAAACTCTTAGCTTCATTTTCCAAAATTGCTGGCTTTAGACAGAAGAAACATATATCTTGAGTGAAAAGCTGTACTGTTCTTCTTCCATTTCCTGTATCAAAATTACATTTTTCTCCTCGGTGGCTACTTCCCATCTGGCTGCACAAAGCTTTCTGCTTCCCAGCACAGGCTCATTAATGGATGGTGGTCCCTGATGTTAGTGCCTGCTCCAGAGACCGAGTATCAGATCCTGCCCCCCGGGCCAGGAAGGCCCTTCTGGGAGCTGTGGGGGTGTCTCAGCCTAGTTTCGCTTGCTTCAGATGATCAGCTCAAGGAGCTTCTTTCACCTTTCTAATGATCTCCAGAAGGACAAAGAAGATAACTTTGGAGGGTGTGTTTATTTTGAACACATCCAAAGTACTTTAGCCTCTCTGAAGCATCTGCGTGTGTATGGAATTTGGGGATTCTCTCCCTTAGATCAGACAAGACTGAAAATTTCCTGGGACATGGTTGGCCTTCTTCCTTAGAACACACACGTTTTCAAGATGGATATTTTTATCCAGAGTTTTCTCAAATGAATAATTAGGAAATGTCCACAGGCAGGTGTAAGAAAAAAGAGCTAGCGCTCGCCTCCCAATAAGTCATGATTAAACTACATGTAACTACTAGCAGACTAGAAGATGGTCTCTACACAGTTCAGCAGTTTTTTTCTCTGAGGTTCTGAGAGGCCACACACTTGCTAAGTGTGGGGGACTTGTGGGCAATTCCCCACACTGCTGACAGGAGTTGTAGCAGCTGGATAAATCCCTCAGAGTTGGACCACTACTCTCTCATAAGTTGAAAATAAGTCCTGCATCACATTATCTGGTAATCGGAGAGCTTATGTATCCATAGAGAAGAGACACATTATATCATATATTAGTTTCCATTTGTTGTCAACATCACCTGACGTTTACTGGGTAAAGATCAAACATGGCTGTAAGATACGACAGAGCGTGACAACATCCTGAGTGCCCGAACAGATCCCATGAAAACATCAAGCAGCAACACAGAAGTATCCCTTTCATCCTGCCAAGAAAACGGAAAGCATTCTTAAGAGCCCCTCAGGAGGAGAGTCTGAATTAAATTGTAATTTCAAGATTGCAAGTGGCTTTTATGAGCTTGCTTACCCAAAGTATTTCAGAACCACCTCTCTTTTAATTTTTAATTTTTTATCCACACGGTACTCCAAAAATATATGGATCTGAATCACCACCCCTCATCTTGTTATCTTAATGGGGGATGGATAGAGTGTCAGGTTGGCCATTCCGCATTAGGTGTCCTCATTTACAGATTGAAAAAAAAAGTGCTGGACATAAATTATTTAAAATCTATTGTATCAGCGTGTGTTCTGTAAGCATTCACTACCGGCAAAGCAGACAGATTATTTTTCACATTTAATTGTGTTGATATCTTATCTGCTCTGCTGAAAGCGGAGAGCGGTAGGCGAAACCACATCACACACTGAGGAATGCAGAAGTGACGGAGCCCATTACTTAAAGCCAAAGCAACCCATTTAGTGGACGCAACTTTAATACACTGCTAAGGAAGGAGGTACCTGGAGTTACTATTTACCTTTGTAATGTGTGTCTCTTACTGCGCCAACACGCCTGAGGGTAGGACAGGGCTGGGTTCTTCACACAAGCTCTTCGCTAACTCAGTCGGTGACACCAAACACGTCCCACCACCATCCATGCACAACATAAGCCATAATGTGAACGAAAAGGGGATTTGCCCGGGTTTTTTCCTCTCCCTCCCAAATCCCTGTGTCTCATACGAGAAACATCAATCAGAGGGAAGCAGCATCACTAAGATACCTGACTTAATCTCCACATTGTCCAAATCTAAAAAAAATATTTAAAGCAGTATAATATGCATTTGAATAATAAAGTATTAATATATGACTGGAACCTGACTGAAATAAAATTGCACATAGAATATAAGGATTCATGACAGAAATTCAAGGTGAGTCCTAACTCTTCCTCTCCCTATAACCTCCAAGACAGTCACCAAGAAACATACTCCTGTGCTAGATATTTCAGTACGCTGCCCCAAAGTAATTCACCATTATTAAATTTCAAACACTTTTTCCCAATCCAGCAACTCAAGAATTCATTTGGGTGAACTGACAGTTCCGTGGTAGGATATCCACAGATGATGTCTATGGAATTGTGCTGATGTAGTTTATTACGTCAAAGACTTGTCTTAATTCTTTAGCTTTTTGTATCATCAGAACCAAATCCAGCACTCTGCCTTGCTTTCTCTAAAGTTTTGCTCATACGGATAGGTGGAAAGCTGGGTGGAGGGATGACTCTGTTTGCCAGACATCTGCAAGGCCCCCTGGGTGACCGAACAACAAAAATGTCTAAATGCAAGTCCAGAGAGCTGTGGGCTATCTCACCCCTGCCTTTACGGACTCTGGGCAAAGTGCTGGACCACCCCTACATTTCCATTTCATAGGCCTGTATCTGTGTGCCCTGTCTAGGACTGATGTGTGAGATTTCTATGTGTCTGAACAAGGAGACACACATTTATCATGTCTCCAAGACAAGCTTCAGTTCTGCATCTTTTGTGCAATCTGGATAGTTTGGTAAGATGCAAAAAACTGAAGAAAGCCCCAAATCTCCCAACTATGGGTCTTTTATGCAGTCAAAACCCTGTTGTCTACAAAATCCAGCTTGCAGACCACCACCAGGAAAACGTTTGAGTCGATTACAGAACACAAAGAATAAACTGCATCATGTGTGGTATTTATGAATTTCATTTCCACACTGTCAAGTGTAATTCATGGTGACCCACTTTTAGAGAAATCTAATGCCAGCTCCTACTCTGCTGTTACGCTGACACCCCACCACCTCAACCAGTGTGAGCTCTGCATTGAACTCCTGACCTTTCTAACAATTATCTTTGGCATCCAGACAACCCATCGTCACCTCAAGCCAGTGTGTGACAGGGGCAGCAACCAGGAATGCTCTCCTCCGTTCCCAAAGGGGACCAGGCTGGGGGAGAGGATCCTGCTTTCCTTTCCATCTGCTTTCCCAATAAAACAGGGAAAAAAATAAACAGAAATGAAAAGTATACAATTAAAAAAATTACATTTAACTTCCTTTTGCTAATGTCTGTAAGATGATTTTTGGCCTGGCAGGAGACTCCAGATGGGCTGTATAATGAATATAATTTAATACAGAGAACTGGAGTTCACAGAAACACATTTTTCCAAGTCAGAAGGTAGTAGGTCGTCTCACACTGTTTAATGTGGAACACCGGCACAAGTCACCATGTTTCTTTTCTTATTGCACATTGGCCTTTAAACCTAATATTGGTGTGACCAGAGCCACAGCCATCAAAACCAGAAGCTGTCACTGTCTGAGATGGGGCTGGCACCAGTGCACACTAACCCAAAAGGCCAGAGACCACTAACTGCTCAATGTGTTTTTTCCTTCAGGGTCTCAGGATTTATACTACCAATTAAGGCCATAATGAGTGCCCCAAGTTGACCTCCTAGGAGCAAGAATTAATTAAGCACAGTATTTCTTGGTAAGGAATGACATTTTTCCAAAGGAGTTATACAAGATAGCCATGTTTCCTGATATTGCTGTGCTCCCATGTCTGATTCCTAATTGTTAACACAAATAGAACAGTCCAAGAACACAGTTTAGTTTATGTTTTTAATTTGATAATAAATGAAAATTTTTACTTTCATCTTCATTTTGGAGGCAGAGATAGTTTTGAATACACACACACACACACACACACACACACATACAGAGAGTAAAACAAAATTATTTGCATTATTAAAAAAGATCACTTTTTCAATCACTAACACCATCTCAGAGAAAGAAGCTAGTATTTATATTTATAATTATCCCAGCTTTCAAAAATGAAAAGTTGTATTTTAAACCTATAAGCCAAATTCTTGCTCCCATAACTTTTATAACTGAGGTAAAAAAAAAATGAGGTAAAAGCTTGTATTTTGTAAACTACACCTTAGTCTAATCTAGGGGTGGAAAGCATTCTGAAAAGGGCCAAAAGTAGGCTTGTTAGGCTGCAGACCATACAAACTCTATTGATATGGCTGTGCAGGTAGTGACACACAGCACAGACATGTGAAAGAACCTAGCTCATTCTAGGAAAATCTTACTTATGAATGCTGCCATTTGAATTTTATACAATTTTCATACGTCATTTTACTTGTCATTTTTTTTCAAGCATTTAAATTTTCAAAAATTTTCTCAACTCTTGGCTGTACAAAAACAGTTGGTAGACAAGATTTGGCCTGTGGGACCCTGTTTGGCAATCTCTGGTCTATACCATATACATATTTTCAAATAATGAGTGAGGTTTGAGAACACAAGTTCTAGCCTCACCCTTACACATGTATGTGCACTCGCATTGTGAATGTCATGGTCTCAAATAGTGGCAGAAAAAAGCTTTGAAGAAACATCTTGAGTACAGTAGGACAGAGACCTCTTTCTCTCTTTCTTTCTTTCTTTCTTTCTTTCTTTCTTTCTTTCTTTCTTTCTTTCTTTCTTTTTCCCTTTCTCATCAAGAAAATTTTCACTCTAAATTAGAAATTTTGTCCTCCCCTTTATTGAGCAGTTAATGTAGCTAAGGCAGATCTGGAAATCCCTACAGCCTACCTGCCAATTAATGTATTTAACTCTCAGAGCAGGCGCTTTTTAATTTGCTCATTTATCACTTAACAGAACATTTTGGTAGAAAATATTAGGATTTCCAAATAACTTTATAGCTCTTTAAATTGCCAACATACCATCTGCAATTGAATTAACATTTATAACCAAACTGAAATAATAAATAAAGCAAATTACACTGCAAATATTCACAAGTGCCCAATATGCACTTGAGAATGATAATTAGCATTTTATAATCACGCTTCATTTTCTTTATCCAACTCCCTGTCACATTAATGATAAAATATTTTAAACTGTGTTCTATCAGCAAATGGCAGTACAATCTCTAGATTAGCCATTAACTAACACGGAGAATGTAGAGTTTGGGCTGCTAACATTGTGTGTCCAGAGAAATTTCCCTCCTTAGCACAGCCTCTGATCTCCATCATTTCTTACCCTTTGGTTTTTCACCGTATTTTCCTCTCTTAGGAAACCAATCACAGGAATTAACACTTGATCTACACCACCCAAACCTGAAGCTTTACAGGAGCTCCACCCATTCTTTTACCAGTAAGAAGAGAAACATGACTTTAGATTTTATTAGGTTCTTCTGATCTAGAAAACTGAGAGAGGGCTAAAGGTCAAGAAGCTTAAATCACTCAAGTAGAGCAACTCTGCTCCTCAAATAATTCTTCCCCAAATTCTCTTCTGTTTGACGTGCTGTCTTCAACTCTAGAATGTACTGTTCTTTTTCATGCTCAAAGAAAAGTTAATTCAACTCCATAAATCAATAAGAAGTAAATATATTTACTCAGTAAGGAGTAACTGTATCTGGCTGACTAATTTCACCCACATTTTTTTATCAATTAGCAAAATTTCCCCAAGATTTCCTATTACCTCTCTCTAAAACCACTTCCTTAAAATAGCTGTACCCAAAACACTTTGTTGACTTTTTTCCCTCTTTTTTTTTTTTGAGGCAAGGTCTCACTATGCAGTGCAGCCTGACCTTAAACTTGCTCAAGTAGGCCAGGCTGGCCTTGAACTCACGGGGACCCTCCTGCCTCCAAGTTCTGGGATTACAGGTGTGTGTGCCACCACACCCCGCCGGCCCTGGACTCTTTTCTGTTTTGTGTTCCATCCCCATTTACATGGGACCTTTGAGGACTTTCCAGCTTTGTGCTTAAGTCTCGAATCTCTGAGTTTCAGTGCTTTGTCTGGTGGAGCAGCCACCAGGCATGCATGGCCACTGAGCGCTGGCAATGTGGTCATACAAGCTGAAGACATGTGCCTAAGTGTGAACATTCCCTCCAGTTTTGAACACTAAATATGAAAACATTAAATATTTCAGAAGTTTTCTATGAGTTATGAAGTTATACTACTTTAAGTATTGAGGTAACTCATATCTATGAACGAAATTAACTTCTTTTTACTTTTATAAAAAAAAAGTAGCTACTACACAATTTAAAAATACAAAAGTCTGCCAGAAGTGGTGGTCCACGCCTGTAATCCTGGCAGTTGGGAGACTGAGGCAGGAGGATCATGACAAGTTCAAGGCCAGGTTGGAATACACAGTGAGACTGTGTCTCAGAAGACAAACGAACAAACAAATACAAAAATACAGAAGTAATTTAAATTTGTGGCTAGCTTTATAGTGGTTTGGACAGCATTGGTCTTATGGACCTAAACAAAGAAAGCCTGAAACTTTTGTGGAATATATGATCTACTGTTGACCAAAGTGATTATTATTAAAAGGCCAAATCAAGCAAAGTTTTAAATGGAATAAATTATCTGAGTGCCAGTAGGCAACTGTAGACTTTTCAAAGGGTAGTATCCCTGGGCTCAGCCTGCATGCAGTCTACAGTCATATTTTTATTGCAATGAGGGTTTGATAAGCTAGGGGTCCACTGCCAGACAGAAGGGAAATGGGAATGGTCCCATGCGGCGCTGTGCGCTCAGCCTTCTGCTGCCCAGGTCCTGCAGGAACAGCAGGGGGTTGGAGGCAATCTAATGGTTGTGGGCTTGGACCTTACGACTGGACGGCATGGGTTCGAGTCCTATCTCTCCTGTACTAGCTGTGATTGCAAGGCGCATAATCTCTCTGTACCTTGTTTTTGTCTTTTAATTGGGACAGTGTTATTTTCTATCTCACAGGTTGTTAGGGATATTAAGTGAGCTAACAGGTGTAAAGGTAAAGAGCCTAAAACCAGTACCTGGCAGTGTATGTGCTCAAAAGGTAGATGGAAACTTTTATAAAGGAAGTACAAGTGATAAGAGGTACAAGCAAGGCAGAAACAAGAGTAAGAGACCAGGGAAGAAAGCAAATTGGATGTAGATGCAGAGACGCCCAAGCGCATCTGGCATGTTGCTTTAGTTTAATAAGCTGAGGATGAAAGCAAACGCTGTGCTGGTACAATCTTGCGCAAACCGCACCCACCACTAGCTGAGCTGCTTCCTCCGTGGCCATGACTCAGAAGCTGCACCCTAGCAAGGAAACAGGTCTATTGACTCAGAGCTCATGCGTTTCTTTCTCAGGTTATAAAAGGTAAGCACAAGTTGTCGGTTTTGGGGTGAGCTGTTTTTGAGTTCTGCTAATGTCTCTCATACTATTTTTAATTGCAGAAATTTCAAAAGCACTTCTTTTATTCTCAGTAATTTTATCTTTGTAGCATCTAAAGGAGAGGTTGCAAACTGCTAATCTACAAGCCGAACTGAGCTAACAGACATGTTTATTTTGGCTCAGACAGAAATGTCCAGCACAGTCTTTAAAAACCTTTTAAATTCCTTGCCAACATTTTAGAAGTAGGAGATTTCTGTGGTCCCTGCGGTACTACATATACTACAAGTAGGAGATTTTAATGACAAAGGAGATTGACTGGGTATTCTTTCCTAATATTTTCTTGCCTAGCTGGGCATGGTAGCACATGCCTGTAATCCTAGCACTTGGGAGGCTGAGCCAGGAGGATTGCCACAAATTCAATGCCAGCCTGGGCTCCATAGTGAGTTCAAAATAGCCTCGAGTACATAGCAAGACCCTGCCTCAAGAAATTAAATATAAAATAAATAAACAAACAAACAAGCATCTTCTTGCCTAATCACTGCAGCATTTGCATACTTTTCAATAGAGAAATGAGACCATAATGCTAAGCAGAGTAAATCAGCTAAGGAAGTTAGATATCACCCAGATTCTTTTATATGACCAACGAAAAATATAAATAAGTTAAGGAGAAAAATAAAAGATGACTGCAAACAAGGAAGTAGCCTTCATGGAGGTGGGAGGGGTATCCAGGGATGAGGGGAAGAGGTGGGGGTCAGGAAAGAAAATAAAAATGATTGAGATTCACTATGATATGTACCACATGCCCAAGATGAGTACTGAGCATGTGGTACATATGCACATAACTATATATTGCAGACATATACCAATAAAAATTTTTAACAAGAAATATTTGGAGAACCAGAAAGTGTCTTGAAAAATCAGTCCTCGGGTGGCAGAAGGATTCTCTTGAAAGACCGAAAAACCTAGCAATGTTAACCTCACATTCCCATAGGGCAGTGGCTCTCAAAATGTGGTCCCTGGATTGACCTTGCACATCACCTGGAGGACAGGTAGGAGGGCATATTTCCAGACCTGGCGAATCTGAAATTGTGGTAGTTAGACCCAATCGTGTGTCATTTAAGAAGCCATCCAGGTGATTCTGACCCAGGTAAAGGCTGATTCTACGTACGGAAGGTAGCAATGAATTAGACGACAGTGTCGGCTTTGCCACCCACCTTACCGCTCTGCGTTGTGCTGAACAAGCCTAACAATCACCTACTGCCTTGCCCCTAGCAGGCACCCAGTTCTCAAAAGTACAATTAATTTCTCTGTACAATTCACGCCATTGAGAAAAAGTAGAAGCAACTTTTTTTTTTTTTTTTTTTTTTGCGGTACTGGGGATCGAACTCAGGACCCTGCGCTTGCTAGGCAAGCGCTTATTCCACTGAGCTATATCCCCAGCCCCTAGAAGCAACTTTTTAATGGGCTGATTTCTGCAACAAATGATCAAAACTCCTTTTACCCTAAACTCAAATAAATGTAGTGACTCTTATTTTTTAAAATTTATTTTGTATTTTTTTATTTTGTTATGTTAAATTGCCCATGTGGAACTGGAATGTGCAATCCTCCTGCCTCATTTTCCTCCAGTAGTAAATTACAGGTGTGTACCATCACACTCAGCTGTGACTCAGATTCAAAGTTATATGAAACAGAGGCATCCTTGCTATACATTTTTTTTTAATCTTTTTGAGACAAGATCTCACTATGCAGTTGAGGATGGTCTTGAACTCTCTTTGTAGACCAAGCTGGCCTTGAACTCTCAATGATCCTCCTGCCTCAGCTTACCAAGTGCTAGGATTACAGGCACATGCCACCACTTTGAAAGAGTAACAGAATTGGAGAGTTAAGGATGAATGATCATTACCTTAATGATCTATGAGCCTATGTCACAGGAAAAGGAAAAGAGATGCTCACTGACATGGGCCAGATACCATGGTCCACATGGACACATGGCAGTCACCTACTTCACAGAGCAGCTGTGAAAATTAAAAGAATTAAACTATATATGTAGCTGGATGTGGTGGCACACACCTATAATCCCAGTACTCTGGAGGCTGAAGCAGGAGGATCACTGCAAATTTGAGGCCAGCCTGGGCTACAAAGTGAGTTCAAGGCCAGCCTAAACTGCATGGCAAGACTCTGTCTCAAAAAGACAAACAAAAACAGAACTATGTATGTAGCACATAGTACATGAGTATTTTTATTACTGAAGCAGCTCTGCATATATACATTATGCATGTTTTAAAAATAATTCTAGGGCCCAGATGCTATTACATTCATTCTATATGAAACTTGGTTTCAGTGGCTTGTCCAAGAAAGTTGTGGATCTGGGACTTGAATTTAGATTACTGGATCCCCAGTCTAAGGGAATTCACTAGCACAGGCTAAAGGGATGTGCTTCAACAATGAGGAAAGGCAGAAACTATAGCATGGCAATATCTGAGCTCATCAAAATTGGGCCTGCTGTAAAGTATACAAATTTCTCCCTTCCAGTCAAACATAACCAACCCTTTGCTACATAAGAGTAAAAGTCATTTTGTGGGTCATTCAAGCTCTTTTCCAGATTCCTGGTCACCGCACTGCTGATAAGGAATGCAGGAATGGCGGTGAGGAGCAGAGGGAGAGGAGGCCAGTCCTTTTCACTCCTTCTGTGGCTATTTTTAAGAACATCCAGGATGGCTTGGGATTTGGCTCAGCGGTACGGCGCCGGCCTGGCAAATGCAAGGTTCTGAGTTCAATTCCCGGTACCAAAAAAAAAATACAGGAGGGGAGGGGCTCAGTTGCAATTTCTGATCAAGCTGACCTATAGATTCTGTGATCAGTACTAACCTTGTAACACATAATGGAGCCTTGGTAGGTGATAACCCAATGAGCCGTTTGACCAAGTAAGATTTCAAGACTCCCAAGATCTCAGGACCGCTGAACCAAGCAACAAAAGACACCAAAATATTTCTGTCATTTATAGGTCTTATAATCTATAACATCAAACACTTTGAAAATTCATTGCACGTATTTTATTTAGAGGGACTTGAATAAAGTTCACACATTTCATTTGGTTTTGTGTCACAATTTTAAATATGAACTGTTATGGCTTATAGCTAGATATCCCCCCAAAGCTGCATGCTGTCACGGTGGGGCTTTTCAGAGGTGGCTGGGTCTAGTGTGTGATGCTGGGGTCAAGGGTGTGTGATTGCTAAATTAGTCCACTGATCGGTTTGGCATAGTTCTGGGAGTGGATGATGGGAAGGTCCACCCTAGGTGTGAGCGCTGCTCACTAGGAGAGGTAAATATAAACCACGAGGGACAGAGAGGAGGTTGTTGCCCGTCATCACCCATGGCTGCTGCTGCTCCACTACTTTCTGCTGCCTGCTGCCTGCCCTGCCCTGCCCTGCCATGCCATGCACTGTTTCTCCTCTGTGACGCCCCTCTGCCATGTCATCCTGCTTTGGAGCCAGCCGGCTATGAACTGAAACCTTCACAAACTGAGCTAAACAAACCTTCTTTCCTTTAACTTTGGGTGTCAGGTATTTGGTGTCAGCAATGAGAAAAGTAAGACAGGTTTTAATCTAATTTGAATTGTGGAGAAAAAAAATTCATGATCAAAGGCAGGCATGGACTGCATACTGTCATATACAGCAACAATGAAATTTTAAAAATTGGCCATTTAAGTTATAGTGAAACTCCTCTCGCTTTATAATATGGTATACAATATTAAACCCAGTGAACACAGTTTGATGGGCTCCTTGAGTAATTTTTAAGGGAATAACCTCACATATTTGCCTATTGCCCTTTCCTTGACATGGACTACACAAAAATTCATGCCACAGTTCAAAGAGGAGGAAAAAACATACAGACAGCATTTTCAAAGCAGCTCAGCCTTGGAAGTACATACAGAATTTATGAATACTTGAAGTGCTTTTTCTCCTTTGCAAAAGGGTGTAATTAAAAGCCCATAGACATTTCCAAATCGGGGCCAAAGAGAATTTCAGTTGAAGTCCATGGGAGATCAGCACTCTGACCAAGCACAAGAATAGCTCACTCAGAAAGGAATAAATAATGCTCTTGGCAGGGAATACACTGGAAACATAGACTAGAATGTTTCACAACAGAAGCCACATTTAGTAAAAATAAAAATGTCCCGGGTGTAGTGGCACATAACTATAATCCAAGCTACTTGGGAGGTGAGGCAGGACCACTGTAAGTTCCAGGAAACTTAGTGAGGTTCTGTCTCAAAATCTTAAATGGGCCGGGAATGTAACTCCACAGTAGAGCACTGGTCTCATATGAGTGAGGCCCTGCTTCAATCCCCAGAATTGCCTAAAGATTTTTTAAAAAAATAAAAATAAAGTAGAAATTCACTTAGTGACCTACATCAATATGGTCAGAATGGTTTGATCTGCCACAAGCCACTGAAAGCAGCAGCCTGAACCTGTGGCCGGTCACTGACAGAGCTGAGACTAACTTGGGTCTTCTGATTGACTCTTCTTTCTCTGTGCCCATATTATGCACATCCTAAGCATGTTTCCTATTTTAGTTACCTATGAAGCCAGAAGCTCAAATGTGAGTGGCAGCCGAAAGGTCACCAGCCACTTAACCCAGGGAGGGCGGGCAAAGTGGGGCAGGCTGAGTGGTGGGAACCGAAGCTTCCCTAGGTCTGCATCATGTCTCACCTGCTTTTCACAATGAGCCACAAGTCTTCCTAGTGCATAAAGATGCCTATTTTTTCCCACAGGAGACTCTGAAGAACAAGTTATCTGCTTGATTTGGCATCTAACAGAAGAATAAGACTATGTTCAAAACCCATTTTGCACCAGAGTGAATTTTCCAAACATGGCCGTGGTACTATCTGCTATCCCAGCTGCTGTTTTGAAGCGTCTCAGGGACAACCCAGTGGAGAGAGGGTCTGTGTTCCCTCCGCCATGAAGCGGGTGGGCTTGTGAGTGCTCTAATCAACAGAATCGCACAGAAGAAACACTGTGGGAATCCTCAGGCTAGATCATATAAGATCACATGGTTTCTACCTTGTTCTCTGCAAGTGTAGCTTATGGACCCCAGAGTTTCAGGTAATAAGTCTGTGACTGGAGCTGCGCTTCAGTAAGGAAGTTCAAATCACATCATGAGGCATGCATACAGGTGCTTGTGTAGACAGCTCTAGCTGAGAACTTAGTCCATAGGAAGCAATCGTTGCCAGACCTACATATAAAAACATTTCCAAATGACTCTACCTTTGAACATGGAGTGTCTCATTATCTGAGGCCCTCAATAGCTGAGAGCAAAAATAAGCTACCCTCATCCTAAATTAGTGACCCAAAGAATCCGGGAAGGGAAAAAAAGCTGTTTTATGCCATTAATATTTGGAATGGTTTGTTATGCAGTAATGGTAACTGGGACACACTGGGAGATTTGGGGGTCATTGCAACCATACACCATTTTTACTTCATACTCTTATTTTAGAAGTTAAGTCCTAAAAAAGAAGAAATTCTACTCCCTCTGCTATAATGGAACTGCCATAAAGAAAAAGGAGATAATGCATATGTAAACCCTTGGTAAACTGCAGTATGCCCTGTACTTACAGGATTTATCATTTCAAAATGAAAAGAAGGCATCTGTTATTTCTCTGGTGTATATGATAGATGGGGAATTACCAACAGTTGAAATTCAAATTCACTTCAACGAGGGCCTAAAATGCAACCTGAATAATTGGCAAGTTCAACCATCATGTCAAGAGAATTAGTCATCGTTAGCAGACACCAGCAAACCATCTCAGAGGTGGCAAACTGAACCCAAATGTTCTTATATAATTTACCCCAGACGCAGAGCAGCAGAGCAACAGGTAGCTGAGCATAGACAATAGGATATACAGAGAGGGAACCCTGTATGCCTCTCATGACTCATAGGAGCATCCTCTCAACAGCCAAAAATCACACTGAGGATGGCGGTGAAAGCCTGTAGTCCAGTTACTTGGGTAAGAAGAAAGGGTTACAAAGGAAGATAATTTGGGCTCATGGGCTTGAGACCAACCTGGACGACATAAGGAGACCCACGTGAAAGACTGCTAGGAATTAGTTCATTCATAGAGCAGCTCAAGGGCCCAGATTCAATCCAACACTGAAAATCAATATCAAAGGAAGAACGAAGCATAAGGAAACTGCCACTCTTCTTTCCTTCTCTGTAAGAACACGGCTGGCTAACATTTCCCTTAGCATCTCTTCTACCCGGCCCTTAGCCTTTGGTGATAATGTGAACCTAGAACAAATGTGCTCTGATCTTATTTGTTTCCCTCCCTTCCCTCCACCTCCTCTCTGTAATTTCTTATTGATTCATTTAACAACATTTCTGGAGGGCCTATAATTTGTGCTGGGTGTTGGGGTTTGTGTCTGGAAGTCCTCCCGTGCAGTCATGGGGTGGGCTTCTGCAGTTTACGATTGACCATGCCCAATGTGCGGGTATGGGTGTGAGTGCTACACCATCCTAGGGCGGGTAGCCTGCACACAGTATAGGCGACAGAGAGAGTCTTCTTTCATACTCCTCCCTTTCCACTCTTGCTGCTTTTGCTGTTTTCCACCACCATGAATTATTGCCCACTGCCACGTGCCATTCTGGCTTAGAGCTAGAGTATGGACTGCAACCTCCACAAACTGTGAGCTAAATAAACCTTTCATCCCTTAATTTTGGGGGTCAGTTATTTTGTCCCAGCAATGAGGGAAAAGTAACCAGGACTGTGGGTGCTTAGAATACAGAAGTGAGCAAGACTTACAAAGTTCCTGTTCTTATAGTATTCATATACCAGAGCGAGGGAGAAACAGCAAATAAGTGGATAAGAAATAATTTCAAATAATAGTGCTACAACAGAGGCCTCACCCCAGGAGCCCTGGTTCGCCATGGTAACTGCCAGCACTTCTAGTCAGTGAGACTCAACAGGCTCCACTGAAGAAATGGCAGTTACACAGAACGGGACCGCAGTCGGCCTGAGACCGAGACTCTCACATCAACACGGGGGCAGCAGCCTGCCTTCAACATGAGGGAGATCCCTAGTGAGGCAGAGCAGATTACTGAAAATGAAATGAGAGATATGCTATGTTCATAATTCTGTGTGTGACACGTTTTTCCTCTCAATGTCTCTTATTTAACTGTGCTTAAGAAACTTTTAGAAATATCTGTAGAGAAAAATAGTATAAAAATCCAGGGCACAACAAGGAAGAATGTCATTATGCAAAGGGCTTTACCTGAAAGTGCAGCAGAGCTGCCAGTGCTGGGGAGAGGACCCTCCTTCCACTGCGTGTGAATGCAACTGTGCAAGACCACTGCCCTGAGAGGCCCCCGATCATGGGAGAAGAGTACGTGTGGCAGTTTGAGCAGAGGAAGCAGATTAACATTTGTGATTGGCCATTCTCCTTCCTTTAGACCCAGGGTAGAAGTGCATTTCTCTATTCCATTTGGAAAAGAACTGAGAATAAAGTGATTTGTACAGTGATTGGAATTATTTTAGTCAATGAATTGTGAATGGAATCACCAATGGAAACATGAGGCTCCCTAGAAGAGGAGGGGGCAATTTCCCCGTCTTCCTGTGATGCAAGGGATCGCGATTTGTGAACACTGGTGCCTCTCTCGGTCTTGATCAGTGAGAGTGACACAGGGTGGGACTCTGCCTATGCAACATAAATGACTACTGGTTGAAGCATTGCCATTTTGAGTTTGTTTACTGCTGCAACGTGACCCAGCCTTATCTTGACTAAAACAGGAAGAGTTAGGGCCTCTGCTGCGATGGAAGGAAGCATGGCACAGTGAGTGTAATAGATCCCAGCTTCACATCCAGCAGGAACATTAGCGCCACAGCACAGAGAACAGCAGGGAGAAAGGCACAGATTCTTAGAAATTTATGGGGAAACATGCACAGGGAGACACCTTGAAGGCAAAGAACATTTATGTGGGGGAGAACAGTGGTGACTTGCGTTCCAGCGGGCCTTAGGAAATAATTCACATCTCTTCGCTGTGCTCCTCACGTGGCTTGAAGAAGACATCAGAGGGTTCCAAAACTTTATCTAAATCATGCTTTTCTTTCCTGAATGTGTTTTATATGTCTTTATTGGAATTTGAGCTTTATTATTTAAATGTTTCTAAAATACTAAATGTTTAATATCAATACACTTAAACACTATTTATCTTTGGTCATTTTGTGGGTTTTTCATTCTGTTATCTTGACATAGCAATCTACCTGCCCTGACACCTTTCAGAATTTCATTCCTTCGGTGTCACAGTTATCACCCCTCACCCAATGATCTTTGTTTAAATAGTGTGTACTGTGGAGCACAAGAATATTCTCTGCAAAACTTAGGACTCATGAAAAGAAAATGGATGCAAAGAATCAAACAACAAGAATACCTACTCTAAACATACTAACGAAAAAACTCTAAGTTTTTTTAAATCCCCAGGTCCATGTTATCAGTTCTAGGGATTCTCTCATTATAAATATCTTATACATAGGTATAAAAAAACAAATGATTTCATCATGGGTTTGCATTTAAAAACAAATGTATTCTATGATGACAGGAAGACTCACTAAGGCTTTATTATATAATTGTTAATTCTGTACAGATCCTACCTGCCACAAGTATTTAAGAAATAAATCCATTTTCTGTATGCATATTACATACAACATGAGACTCAAATTTTGTCAATAAGCAAGAATTAGCACCCATATGCACTTTTAAAAGATATTCTGTATTTTCATATAACTCTTAAAGCAGGAAATAATAATAATTTAAGATTGAAGTGTGAAAAAGAGACTAAAGTGTAAGTGGTTGAGGAATGATACACTTTATTCTATTTCAGAGAAATAACCCAAATTAACAGACTCATTTGATTTCTGATACCCTATTTCAAAATGTCTAGCTTTGAACTGGAACTTTTCTACTTTTTCTATCACGCTTCCATACAATAAACATATTGAAAGTTTTCTGAGCACTTTAGCATAATGTTTTTGATGAAATCATCAACATGACATATTGTGGGTTCAAATGAAGTAGATGCCATCAAAATATAGCTTAAGGAGGACTGGGAGTATAAATTCGTTAACTTAGGGTCAGTTTCGAGACCAGGACTCATCGCAGGACAAGCCTGTGGAAACTGATAACCATTCAAGATCATCCCTCCTCTCAAAACAGCATTATTCTCTAATTCATTCCTTACGTTCATGAGGAATAAAACATACAGGTCAGGGCAACAGCTTTCAAAAATATGTCTTGGCTAAAAGATGTCCACACTCCCAGAGTCCTAGGGAATAGGAAAGCTCATCTACAACTGGAGTACAACAGGAAGAAATGAGACCCAAACTAAAACTCCCATTTCCCTAAGGAGCAGTCACATGGCCCCTGCTGGGTTTGAGTAATAAGGATAATTTTCACGATTTGGGGGACTTTCCAGGCCCACATGAATAGTGGTGTTGTGTATTTAGAATGCTGCTATTTTCAGATTCAAAAGCATAGAGGAGATTTAACATTACTTGGTCATTCTGGTTCCTCCAAATTTGTTTAACCATGAAAATCCTTTGTAAAACCAAAGTGTCCTCTCTGTTGTTCCCTCAGAGCTTTCTACTGCTCAGCACTTTAGAGCGTATGGAACCTGAGAAGAACATTTTATGTGCTCCAGTTTAGTTGCAGCAGGATAAAGGTTTTTTTTCTCCAGACATATAAAAAGCTTCCATAGCAGCAGAACTGAGAGGGTCACTGGAAATTTTTTCTCTTATTGGAATATTTACTTTGCAAAGCCACCCATCTCTGTTACAAATGAAGCATTACGTGCAATCCTGAGAGAAAGAAGGGTATGTGTGATAAAACATAAGGGCTGTCTCAGGAACACTTGAGAACACATTAAGAACTTAAATTTACCATATATGCTGTCTTGCATCTTGACACTAGTGAACAGGAAGCAGACACCTTGGCAGACAGGCCACCTTGACTGTACTGACAAGTTTGACGACAAGCTTTGTAAAAACAGTTCTACCTTGTACATTTATGCAGCCTGCACTTTGCTGCTTTTGAAATAAAACAAAACCAACCCAAACAAAAATGCCCCAGGCAACAGCGCTGGCCACAGAACTGGTGCCAGAAATCCAGGCAGGACGCTGCAAGCAAAGGAATGTCATCTTTTCAATATGGAACAAGAAAAAACACTCTAATGGGCCAGGCTTGCCAGAACCCCAGCTTTTGCTTTTCACCCCAAACAATGCAAGCATTGTACGGGCAAGAGGTACACACAGATTATTATTCCCTCTCTAGATTTTTTTCCAGGATGAGTTCTAGGGTGTACAGGACAAGATTATTTCCTATTTTGCATTTCTTCTCCACATAATTAATCTAGTCTTCTCTCTGAAGTGGAAAAATGCTAAACAACGAAAGACATAGTTCCAAAGAGCGTAAGAGAAACTTTGATCCCAAAGAAATAATTTTGATAGGACAAACGCAGTAACAAGGAAACATCTAGAAGGAGGTGTGATTTTCATGACATGAGCATTGTATTGTGCTAGTGTAACTTGGTGCCTACGGACACATTTTTGTGATAACATAAACACAGAAAATAACTAGTTCATCTGGTGCTTCATGGAGAGGGGAGCAATCTGTTTCTGAGGCTGGCAGAAGAATTGGCTTTGTAGGTCCTATGACAGAAATGTTTTCAACTTTGTTTTCCAAAGGGTTTTCTGGGGTCATTTTATCTACATGTGACTTTTGCCTGGTGGGCTGAGACTGGAATCCAACCCTTGATAAAGGTTTAAACTGTAAGGCTTTCACGGTCTTTGAAATTGTCAAAATAGAATATACTAGGATATACGGATATATTTACAGTCATAGAATTTGATGAGATTCAGGTAAAAAGCAAGTGTAGAAATGAATCCAAGGAGGTAACCATTTCAGTAACAAAATCAGAGGAGAAATCAAGGTCACAAATATTAAAACTTGGTCTTATCAGCTCTTAATTTCTCATCTATGAGAAATGAAATGGAAGTGGAAAATAACTTATTCTACCTATCTCTAATACTATGAGAATTAAAAAACCAACCAACCAACCAACCTGCCTATGGTAGAAACTTAGCTCTCACTCACATTTCTATTTCTGACTGTAAGAGGTCCACATCTGGGTCATGGCTAGACAGCATCCCAGGTCCCTTACTGGTGTTCTGGTCATGTGGCCAGTTACAGCAAATGATGTGTGGCATTCCAGGGCCAACCTTTAAGAAGCAGATGTGCTCTCTCCTCCAGGTTGTCTGACCCATGATACTAACTAGAATTAGACAATACTGAGGAAACAGTCAATGCTAAGCAACCACAATGGATAGTGCCTGAGCTTCAAGTCACTCTGTGGAAAAAAGGTTTCTAACTAGGAACACTGGCCTTGAATCGTTTGCTCTGAAGGAAAGAAATTCTCTGGAGTGTATTTTTATTTCAGCTGAGCTACCCAAATTGTATTCTATGCAAGACAATGCTATAGAAACACTATAGAAATGTAAGGTATTTTCACTGATTCTGGTTTTGTACTGGTGACAGAAGGGAGCAGAGGCAATTGTGGAGACGAGAAGAGCAGGAACTCAGCCCTGCCCTGATGAAAAGGTGCCCGGGGCTAATTGAACAGGAAGGTCTTCCCAGATGACTGTATTTCCTATGATCTCTCTACAAGAATCCACTCAAGAGAATGGAAAATACAAGGGAAAGCTCCATTGACCCACTCCTGTAAAAAGGTCAGAAAGAAAAGGACCATTTTTCTTCCCCAAATGACTAAATTATTATCCTCAAGAATATAAATTTTGTTGAAATAGAAATGATTTTAATCATAATTTATATCATTCTCAGGAAAGCTCAAAAGTATGCTTTCATTCCTGTTACACAAATAACCTAAAAAGCCAGGCATGGTGGTACACACCTGAGGCAGGAGGATTGCCGTGAGTTTGAGGTCAGCTTCAGCTACATAATGAGTTCAAGGTCAGCCTGAACTACAGTGAGACCCTGCCTTAAAACAAAATAAAACAAAAAATCTAAAAAGCGTGTTTCCTTTTTAGTTAGGTGTATTTGTAACATATAGTTATTATGCAGTTTTAGATGAATTGAATTTTGGTGATTTTTTTTTTATTTGACTAGAATCTACACAAAGCAGACAGTAAAGACTTCGCTGAAAGGCAAGGCATTTTTAGACTGATAGGTTAGCTACAAATGTCGGGAATTCTACAGGAAGACAAAGGCAAAAGCATTTACTAAGAACTGCAAACCTTTAGCTTGTTTCATATGTCAAAAACAGCAAATAAAAGTGATCTGGATATTTCAAATAAACAAACTAGTTTAAGTGATTTGAACAAACTAGTTCAAATCATTTTAACTAGTATTCCCAAACACTTAACCATTAAAACAATTATAAACCACTTAAAATCACCAAATTAAATAAACTTCTTACCCAGCCAATATGGGAAAAAAATATAATGTTGGGGGCTAATTCATAATTTACCCTTTACTTCCAGTTATATGCTAGAAGGGGGAAAGAGCTAAGATTTTTTGTTGTTTTTTTCAACTCGAAGTGATTCTCAATTTAGAATAAAAGTGTTTTTCCTTTATAGGAACTACCACTAGAAAAGCTTGCATCCTTCCAGCTGTCTTGATAGTCCTGGACATGGAGGTAGATACTATCTGCTGAGATTTTTCTATTATTTAAAACACTAAGCACTTACAGGGCTCCTATTCTAGCTGCTGATTCTTAAGAGTTTGCTTAAAGACTATCAAGGAGAATTTTTTTTTACAGTGAAGGGTTAACTAGTTGGCAGACAGAAATTGTTAAGCAAATGAGCTGGATTTGGGCTACCGAAGGCCTTGTCCTGTTTATAAACTTTCCCAAAAGTTTACATGAGCATCGCATTGCAATCTTACATAATTAGGTGTAGTTCATTATCAGTTGGGTAAAACGGGTGCAGTTATTTTCCTATATGTATCATCATATATCTGATATACTACACTTATTTTATAACTACATTACTCTATAATTACATGTAATTTGTGATTTTAAAACATACATTGAGGCCCCACTCTGTGTCACTAACACTGTGCCAGTCGTTCTTAATCAAGTTGTGACAGGAAGCATCAGCCACAGCCCACACGGAGTTTACAATCTGTTGGAGGAGGCTGATATTAAACAAACAACTTGCAAACAACCTAATTACAATTGTGACAAATGTTGCAGGCTTCATAATCCAGTTGCACATACAGACATTGCCCTGCGTTTGTTATTGCCTATAGCAAAGTTATATTCTTGAGGCACAGCATTGGAGCAAAACCCTAAACAGATGCAACTAGCAGGGTGAGGAAAGCTAAAATTATTCTCGAACAGAACGTAATGTTTATGCTTATTACCATGCCAATTAAAAATACAGTATTAAATGGCTTTGGTCAAACAAAATCCCGAAGCACTTTTATAGTATTTAATAGAAGTTCTAAAATTAAGTGCAGGCATTCATCTTCTTGACTGCAAAACTTTTTGTGACTGAACATTCTACTTGCTGTCTGCCAGAAAACCCAGCCCAAAACTGGACACTACTACGGGAACGAGGGCAGTGCTGTCTTCAGAGGCCAGGAAAACAAAAGCAGATGAGAAAATGGACAGAATTAGCCTGAGGGACTAAGGGGGTTAGTGGAGTTTGAATCCTTCAAGGCTGCTTTAAATAGAAGCTACCAAAGGGACCTTCAGCAAGCACTTTCTCTGTGCCCTCCTGCAGAAACGTCCCGGCATGGCTGCGGGGCCCTGCCGAGGCTTCTGCAGCGTGGGCTGAGGCACGGCTCTCAAGGTCTGGCTTACAGATGGGAAGTTTCCGCCAACCAGTGGTGAAGTGGAGAAAATGGAACAAAGCCTCGTTTGAGAGTGAGTGCGCCTGGATGTGGGCCCTGCTTTCTCTATGGGAAGAATATCTTGTAAGCCCTTTTATTATTGCAAAAATATAATTGCTTTTATGACATGATCAATAGGATAGAGTATTGTAAGTATGACCCTCCTATTTTTGTCTTGTAATTTCATGTCTCATGAAATCCCCAGTCGTAATAACAACACACTATGGCTTCCAACCTTCTGTTTTAGGGCACTTGAGTGCTTTATAACAGGTACAGGATTTTAATCCCAGCTCTTGTACAGACTAGTTGTGTGCCCTTGATGAAGTTCCTTCCTCTTTCTGATCCTCAGCTTCTTCTTTTATAAAATGTGGGACAGAAAGCTTACCCTCTGGCTGGGCACGGCGGCGCATGCTTATAGTCTCAGCACTCAGGAGGCTGAGGCAGGAGGATCATTGAGTTTGAGGCCACCCTGGGTTACAAAGTGAGCTCAAGTCCAGCCTGAACTGCACTGTGAGACCTGTCTCAAAAAGACACAAAACAAAACAAAACAAAACTGAAAGCTTACCCTTTAGAGCTGCTACTGGAATTAAATGGGCTTTGGCTATAACATGGCTATACCTGGGGCACAGAAGTGTTTAACAAGCACAGTTTTCTTCTTTCCCCTACTTCGTGCATTGGCTTGTAGTGCCCCAGAAGCCTTTCCTACCAAGAAGTCAGTGGTACCATGGGGTGCTCTGTTTGCCTTTGTATCTGTCATGGGACTGGGATCCCCCTTGGGGGTTTGTATTCACTTTATAGATTTGCTAAAGGCCTCCAAAAAAGTCACTGAGTGCTTGGTTTCTAACCTAAAATGTTTCCTTCAGTTACCTACTTCCTGCTTCCTTCTTGGCCATAAGATCCCACCTGAGTCCTACTAAATTAAGTGCTGCAAGCAAAAGTTGCAAATCATTAGCGTGCTTGTGGTTGCCCTCTTTCTGATGGGAACGAGACTCCCACTCTGTGGACAAGCCCAGGCAAGGACGATGGTGAGCAACAGCTTGGGGAAAAGATTCAGGCCTCACTCCAAGGACCCAGTCATGTGAGTAAGGCCATCTGATCCCACCTGATCTAAGCCCAGCTTGTCAAAAGAAGTAGACCTGTCCAAAACTGTAATGAGGAATGCATGTCCATGCTTACATTTAGGTTATGTGGTAAGCAGGAAAAGCTGACACAGCAGCTTAAAGTGAGCATTCTACAAATTTGTCAAAGCAGGATCTCAGGTGTTTCTAGAAGTAGCTGTCACAATAAGATTATTAATTTCTCTTCCTTTGGATGATGAAGAAGTATAAATTGAGTATAAATGAGGGCAGAAGGAATGGTCAGATAAGGGGAATAGCCTTGAAGCTATCAAGCCTTAGATCCCTGACACAGGGACATCAACTCTTTGCAATACGTGCATATGTATGTGGGTGGCTATTGCAGGCCTGTAGTCCTCAAAAAACCACCTACTCTGCCAACTTTGGCATGAATGCTTAAAAGCTGTGAGAAGGGATGTATCACCATGCACTATGGCCGGGGGAAGGGAACTACGGCCCGAGGGCCACATCTCACTGAGAACTTATTTTTATAAAGTTTTGCACACCGTAGCCGTACCTACTTTTTTTTAACATGTTACTCATGGCTTCTTTCATGCTACAATAGCACACTGAATTTTTATGGCAGAGGACACATGACCCTCACAACCTAAAACGCTTTGCCATATGACTGCCAAACCAGTTTGCTAACCCCTGCCCTGCTGCAACCTGGGGAGGCTCAGGTTGCATCTTACACCAAGTCTTGGAGGAAAGAGGCAGTGTTTATTTTTTGAACCAAGGAATGAGGAAATGCTGAAGGAACATTATGAGACAAGTGCTAAGATTAGAAATGATGTTGCTTCACTGGATGCAAAAATCATTTATTATAGGTTAGTGACAATACAAACAATAACTAAGCACGAGTACCACTAGAACCAGGCATGACTTGGTACAGAGTAATTTTTACATAGTGACTCAATTTATGCTCACGACCATAATATGATGTACATGGCATTATCTTCATTTTATCAGGTGAAAAGAGAAAAAGTTAAAAAAATTTATCAATTCATCCAGCCAGGAAGAAGTCTAGACTGGATTGAATTCCTGGTATTCTCACTCTGAATTCTATACTCCTTGAAAGCTTTAAAAAAAAAAGGAATTATATGATTAAGTATGATTAAGACCAAAAATAGTGCATAAATTCTGGTGATCAGAGAGGAGAAAGTTGCCTAAAGATACATTATCTTATATCATCATAGATTTTACATATTGTTTTATGATTTTATATCACAAAACCTTCTTGGCGAACCACACTACATATTCACTTTATGTGCTCTTTGTACCCTGCAGAGAACTGCCATCAATGAACTGGAAATCCCCTAAATGGGACATCCCGAGGGTGTGTCTTAGTTGTTATGCTGCCATGGTGATGTGTCAAAACTGCAGCCACTGACCATCCCCAGAGGTGACTCATTAAATTCTGACCATCATCTTATGTCTGTTGCAGTGGCTCAGACTGCCACCTGGTCCCTCAGAAGATGGAAGGTTCTCCTTCCCAAATAATGTTCAGTGAGGTGATCTTGGTTATGACAGGCAGAAGCTCGTGTAGGCATTACGCCTAAATTATACTCTGGGTTCTTTTGGGGAATCCTACTTTGGAGCAGAGGCTGTCAGCCCAGAGTACTGACCTGGATCTCCAAGAAAAGGCTGAGCCAGCATTTATAGTACAACCAGGCACTATCATGGACTTGTGGGTACCACAATATGATATCACACATGTGGCACATCCTAAACATCAAATTAAATATAGGAAGAATTCCTAAAAAGAAGTGCCTTCTCAATCCACTACCTTAGCATCACAAAGGAGAGATTCCACGCAGGTAATCTCTAGTAGAATCAACTTTTTATACATTAACAGAGCATGAATTGCTGCACGTTTTCTCACAGTCATTTTGCTATTTGTATCAGAAGGCTTAAAAAATGCACAAAGCCATTGACTTATAAAGTCTAATTCAAATAACTTATCCCAAGAAAAATATCACCAACATACTTAAAGGCTATACATTAAAGTATTATTTATAAAATAGACAAGCTGGAAATATCCTAATTGCATAGCAATAGAGATTAGTTGAATAGATGATATAATCATAAACCATTACATTAATTGTATAACTACCAACACTTATGCAGGTATTGAAATTTTGTTCATAATATATTATTAAATTTGAAAATCATGTTAAGACCAGTAGAGAACAAAAAATCCCATTTTTGTAAAAAAAAAAATATGCATATACTCATAAAAGACTTGAGTTCTGCAAGACGTGGTGGCTTATGCCTGTAATCCCAGTACTTGGGAGGCTGAGGCAGGAGGATCACCGTGAGTTTGAGACCAGCCTGTGCTACAAAGTGAGCTCAATGCCAGCTTCAGAACAAGACTCTGTCTCAAAAAGACAAAAAAGGAAGGAAGGAAGGAAGGAAGGAAGGAAGGAAGGAAGGAAGAAAGAAAGAAAGAAAGAAAGAAAGAAAGAAAGAAAGAAAGAAAGAAAGAAAGAAAGAAAGAAAGAAAGAAAAAGACTTGAGTTTTAACATGAGCTCTCAGGACCAGGGATATGGCTCGGTGTCCTAAGTGCCTGCCTGGTAAGCACAAGGTTCTGAGTTTGATTCCTGGTACCAAAAAAAAAAAAAAAAAAAAAAAACCCAGTTTGCTAATACGAGCTCTCCTCTGAGGACCAAACAAGGACGGCTTTCATTTCCTATTTTATATACATTAAAATCCTCATTATACTGATAATTTAAAAAATAGTGAAATTGCATATTATTTTCATAAGTTATATTTTCTTTTCTTTTTGTTTTTTTGAGACAGAGTTTCCCTATGCAATCCAGGCTGGCCTTGAGCTCAATTTGTAGCCTAGGCTGTTCTTGAACTCCAAAAAAGGATCTTCCTGCCTCAGCCTCCTGAGTTCTGGGATTATAGGTCTGCACCACCATGCCCGGCTGTACTATCTTTTCTTCATCTGTTACATTATACCTTTGCCTCTCCCATATTTTTTAGTTCTGTTTTTCTTCTATTTTCCCAGCAAGTCAAGATGTGGGCCAAGTCTTTGTCCACCACCAGGAGGAAAAGCAATCTGTGTGTGCAGAGGTGCACCCACAACACGCCAATGATCAAATTCAACATCTGGCTGGAGAACGTACCTGACCTGGGCTATTATTCTGTTAGAAGGATGCACCATCCTACGCCTCTGAGCACTCTTAACCAAGTTGATCAGAGTTTGTACTGGGATGAGTCTTGTTTTTGTTGGGGTTTTTCCTAAAGAGAATCTGAATCCCAAATTAAAACAAGAGGTCAGAGCATTAGCTCACTGGGAGATGATCAGAACAGCTTGTACTGTACCAACAATGAAGTAACTTAATATCCATGTCCCAGAATTTGCCACTGAAAAAAAGGCCCTAGGTAATTTCTTTCCCAAAGACATCATGGGAGCAGGTAAGCAGAGTCAGAACGTATATCATCCAGATTTCTTTACATGAGATCATTTAAAAATTTTTAGAAATAAATGAGTATCTTTCCAGTCAGCTTTCAAATGAATATCAGACAATGATTTATATATATGTTACATAAGAAATAGACAAAATGAACTAGTATTCCAGTGAAGCCTTCCCAAATTTCAGGAGAAATTTAAGTAGATTCAGCTAATAGTTGCAGGTACTAAAACAATTAGAACCACAAATATTTTACTTTTTAGCCAGTGCCAACTGGTTTCCTATATAGCTCTTCTAGTTACCGTGTCAGAGGCTCTTGGAGGAGAGCGAATTGCTCTAAAAGCACTCTCACAACCCCAGAAGAAGAGCAGGGCTCCTGTCCTCAGTAAATTTCTCCAAACTAGCCTTCCCTTATACTTCCATCACTAAGCGTCCACTGCATGAGGGGCGGGCCAGCAGAGGGAGAGTCCCCACCCACCTGAGTTATAAGAGGTGTGCTCAGGGCTAGATGAAATGTAAAAATGACTTGATGAGATATGTTCAGTACTTTCCTTTCCTAAGTTGATTTCCTTGATAATATGACTGTAAAGCTCTTCCCATTGAGAATGTTTCTTCCTAGACTAAACTTAAGACTCACTTTGCTTGTGATTGTTCATTCAGTGTTTGAAGCAATAGAAACCGTACAACTCAGGAAGTCTGGAATGCAGGGGCCACCTGTTCCTCAGTTCCAGCCACGGGAGGGAACATTCAAAAGGGGTTGGGGGGACAATAGAGAAAGGGGAGAAGAGGAAGAGGTCAGAAGCAAGGCAGGATAAAGGAGTATCACTCAACTTTTGGAACCTGGTACAGCAGACAGGAGAGAAAGTCCGAAGAAACAAACGAAAAGGAGAACAGAACAGAGCAACAGCTATACACACACAAAAGAGAAACCATGTTCACGCTCATATAAAACAAGCAATGAAGAAAAACCAAAACAAACAAAAAGCCCCCAAATCAAAAAAAGACTTGCTTTGGCCAATAAAAGGTAGCAGAAGTACAAGTGCATCACATCAAAAATATTAAACACTTAGGAATTAACCTAACTAAGGAAGTGAAAGACCTCTACAAAGAAAACTACAGCACTCTGAAAAAGGAGATCAAAGGAGACATCAGAAAATGGAAAGATATCCCCTGTTTAACAAAATCTCAATCAAAATGCCAATAGCATTCCTCATCAAACTAGAGAAAACAATTCTAAAATTCATATGAAACCATAAGGGACTCAAAACAGCAGAAGCAACACTAGGCAAAAAGAACAGAGCAGGAAGTATTACAATCTTGGATTTCAAATTGTATTCCAAAGCTACAGTAATAAAAACAGCATGTTACTGGCATAAAAACAGATGTGTGGATCAATGAAACAGAATAAAAGATTCAGAAACAAGCCCAGGCACATTCATCTCTCTGATCTTTGACAAAGGGACAAAAAATACATGTGAGAGAGGAAAGCTGGGCTCTTTAACAAATGATGTTGAAAAAACTGGCTATCTACATGCAGAAGATTGAATCTGGACACATGTATCTCTCCATATACTGAACTAAAATCAAAATGGATCAAATATCGAAATGTTAAAACAGAAACAATCTGTTAAAGGATAAAATAGGTAAAACTGCTAAAGACACAGGGATAGGCAACGACCTTCTGGACAGAAACCCAAGCGCATAAGAAATAACATCAAAGTGAAAACATTTCTGCACAGCAAGGGAACAACCAATAGAATTAACAGACAACCTACAGAATGGAAAAAATATTTCACCAGCTATTTGTCAGATAGGGAACTAACATTTCAGAACATATAAAGATGAGAAAAAATAGACACCCCTAAAAAAGAAAAGACCCAATTACAAAATGGGCAACTGAAATGAATAGAGACTTCTCAGAAGTGCAATGACTAATACATGAAAAAGTGTTTGACATCACTAGCCATTAAACAAAAACAAATGAAAACAACACTGAGATTCCATCTTAGTCCAGAAAGAATGGCTGTCAGCAAGGACTCAAACAATAACAAATGCTGGAGAGACTATAGGAAAGAAGTAACTCTTCTACATGGTTGGTGAGAAAGTAAAGTAGTGAAACCATCATGGAGATAAGTATGATGATTCCCCAAGAAACTGAAACTAGAAATTCCATGAATGCTGCTACTCCCCTTCTAATTATCTTCCAAAAAGTGTTAAAGACATATTACAGTGACACATATATGCACACCCCTGTTTCTAGCAGCACAGTTCACAATAGTTAAATCTTGGAAGCAACCTCTATGTCCATCAGTAGATGAATGGATATTTACACGTGTGGTATTTACATGAAAGAATACTACTCTGCCATAAAAAAGATAGGACTCGAGTCATCTGTAGGAAAATGGACGTGGTTTGAGACCATGTTACCTGAAATAAATCAGACACACAAGCTTCAGTATTGCAGTTTCTCATATATGGGAAACACAAAATGTAAATAAAGAGTGAGTGAAAAGTAGATACTAGGAGGTAAGGAGATGGATCTTTTGCAAAAGGAAAGGGGCACCAAGAGATGGTGGGAGGGAAGGGAGGCGGATGAAAAAAGCATTCAGACATGTGGTGCGCATGTACCAAATCCCAGGAGGACTATCATCATTATGCGCTGCATGCAAGTGCTGATCAAACTTTTCAGAGAGAGAGAGAGAGAGAAATACACGTGGGAGGCTTCTGAGTCCAGGCCTCTGCAAACATTATGTGCTGCTCTTCTCTCTTCTGGAACCTTGCCCCTGTGAATAACCTGGGCCAGCGCACGTGGGAGAGAGCGGAGGCTCCCCAGCCAACTGGCAGCTCCTCCTGAATCTGGGCTGACTGGCGAACATGCAACAGACCAAAGACACATGGCAGAGCACAGGTAGGACCCGACAAACTACACAGGTAGCCTGGTCAAAACTGAAATCCCAGGGAACTGTAAGTTAAGCAAAGGATTGCTGTCTTAAGCCATCAAACAGGGCCTAATCAATATGTACAGGAAGTGCAAGTTCTGACAATTCAAATACAAACACGTTGTGCAGCACCGCTGTGATTATACTAACCTATTCAAAAAAATCAATTCTGATGTACAAACAAACAACAAAGCTGAATGGCCATCCAGAGAGAACTTAAAAGAAGTTATATATCTAGGGAAGAGCTAGCTCAACACAGCCATAGTTCCTCTGAGACTTTTATTTGTTTGTTCACTTTTATTTTTTGAGACAAGGTCTCACTGTGTAGTCAAGATGGCCTTGAACTCACTAGGTAGCCCAGGATGGCCTTGAGTTCACAGCAATCCTCCTGCCTCAGCCTCCCAAGTGCTGAGATAACAGGCATGTACCATCATGCCTGGCTCCTTGAGAAATTCTTTATGGATGAGTTGAATTTGCCTATGAGTCATTCTCTGTGCTCCCCTCTCCACTCTTTCTCTCTTAAAAAAACACAAGAAGCTCTTTCACTCAATTAAGCCCATTAGACTTGATAACAATTGTCTAGCTTGATTCAAAGCAGCCATAGTCTCTCTGACACATCTTCAGCCTCCCGTACTCGGCAGGCAGAAACTTTAAATCCAACTTCCCTGAATTTATGACACACATGCAGTAGCAAGTCCCTAGAGGCTGAAAATCAAACTGTAATTCAAAGGCCACAGGGCTAAGGGAGCAGCCGGGAGATAAATCCCAATTTCAACCATGAACTGTCTGTTAGTTGATTCAGTGGGCTGTCAGTCATATTTAAAAATAAAATAAAACTACAAAGACAGGAGATGGCATGTTCTAAAGAGAAACAGGATGATGTTCTTTTCTCAGGATTCCTTCAAAAGGTCCTCACTATCTAAAAAGAACTGCGATGTGGGGATATTTTGAGGGTTCTGGGATCGCTGGCCTCAATCAGGCCAACATACACTTCTGAACTTTAGACTACAAGGGAGTGAGGCACATGGTCAAGTACAACCACGCTGGTGGGTGGGGACGTGGCAGAGGGCAAAGCTGCCGCTTGTGGAGCTGGCTAGGCAACTGGTGAGAGCGCTTGGACAAGGTGCGGCTGAGGCACAGAAGCAGGGTACTCACCTTACACCCCTCACAGGCGCTGACGCCATAGTGGTATCCCGATGATTTGTCCTGGCAGACGAAGCAGGGCTTGTACACTCTCGGGGGAGGCAGTGGAGACGGGGGGCTCGGAACGAGCTCCTCAGAACTGGTGCTCTGTGTTTCAATCGCTGCAACAGAGATGGGGCAGGGGGAGGAAATGTATTTTAGTTCCTCCGTTGTTTTCATCAGTGAATTCATATGCCTCTGCTCCAAGTTTCGCAGAAACACTCGCAGGGATACGCCCATAAAAATAATTATCACTGTAGACGCAGCGGTGACCTGCACGGCTTACAAAGCAACCTCACGCATCTCTCTGATTTGCAGCTCACCATAGATAGCACTGTGAGGGCAAAGCCTTCTATCACCAATTCACCCGTTGGAGGAAAAGAAACCCGGAGGGCATTGATCTGTCCTACAAAGTTGGTGTGCACATGAGCTGCTGTTTTATATCCGTTACCTCTACACTCTGTGGATTTCATGAGGCCAGGAACCCTAACTGCACCATTTACAAGTGTGTTCCAGGATTAGAAGAGGTCCTGACACATAGCGGGTGACCAGTGAAGATTTGTTGAATTGATTCATGAGCTTTTCCCTTTTCCTTCCTTATTTCAAGCACTAAGTGCCCCTCTAAGTAGTTAAGTCACAAAATTAGAAATCAAATAGCTCTCTTATACTCATTTGCTTTCTTTAAAAAGTAATTAATTTGTCCTTTGGAACAGAATCAAGTGTAATTATAGTATTTTCATAATTCAGGAGAATCTTGGAATGAATTCATTAGTACAGTGCAGGTCCTAGTAGATAAATCTGTGGTGATCTTTACTGGTGAGATCCCGTGTTTTGCGATAAAGACATCAACCCAGAGTGTATCTTTCTTGCAGCAAGTGGAAGCTTGACTCCAGACACTGGGGCACAGCAGCGCCAAGTGTTGTATGCAAGGCTTGGCTTCAACACCACTGCAGCTCACCGGCCACTGCTACAGGGTTGTAAATTCAAATACCACCCCTCACACAGAGCTAATCAGCTTCATTGAAAGGGAGGGAGAAATGATATTAACAAGAAAATACTACTTGTTAAAATTCCAAAACAGTATTATTGGTCTTTGTTAAAATCCCAGGTACACAAAGAATCACCCACAATCCTTTCATTTGGAGATGCGCTGTGATCCTCTCTGTACACATTCTGCCAGATTTTGTCCCTCTGCACATAAATGTTTTTGTTTACTAAGGTGGAACTATACTGAGATCAGGATGCTGTCCAGTTAACAAAGTCATGGATTTATTTCCTCGTCAATAAGTATTCTTCCTGCAAAACGTTCCATCATGATGAACATCTGGGCAGCCACTCCTGGCACGTCTCCTACTCTTTCCTTAGGATAAATACTAAGAAGTGGAATCATTAGTTGAAAAGCAATGTCATTTCAAAGACATTTTGTTAGTTTTTAATTCATGTTGAAAACTGGCTTCTAGGGAGGCTGTCAACTAACACTGCTTTCTTCCCTCCGTGCCTCCCAGATCTTTTGAATTGGTTTGATTTGTGTAGGTCAAGAGCTCTAACTGCACCGCAGTGACACCATCGTGATCAGTCCTGCCCTGTATTCTTCACAGAGAGCATGGGTGTGTGTGTGTGTGTGTGTGTGTGTGTGTGTGCGTGCGCGCGTGCGCGCGTGCATGTGCGTGTGTTGAGGAGTGTTTTAATGTTCTGTTTGTTTGTATAGAACAGCTAATCTGGCTTGTCTAGGAAAGTTGTAAATAGAATTCTGTTAGGCCTGGATTCAGCTGTCAGAACTATGCCCTGAATTTCAGAAGTGGGTGGTAATTTCCATAAATATGCCACTTCAAATATAGGCGCGGAAAAAAAGTCCAGCATTTCATCCTCCCAAAGGGAGGAAACAGAATTGTAGGAAATTTAATACTCAAGAAATTTGGAGTAGAAGAAACAAAAAGGCAGAAGTTGATGCGATCTCAAAAGTCCCAGAATATTTCACAAAGGTCGGTCAAAGTCTTTTTCTAGGGATGAAGGGCAATTGTAATGAATGAATCCAGAAGGCAGGTGTCATGAATAAAAATATTCTGTTGCAAGCAGAGGCTGAGGCAGGAGGATCACAACACTTTAAGGCCAGTCTGGGCTACACAGGGAGTTCAAGGCCATCCTATACTGCAGAGAGAGAGAGAGAGAGAGAGAGAGAGAGAGAGAGAGAGAGAGAGATGCAGACAGACAGACAAATGGATACAGAGAGACAGATCCTATGGTGAGTTCACCAGTAAAGCTATGGACTTTCTTAAGTCAGTCCAAGTCAGACTTATGTTACACTGTTCTTACGCTTGTCCACTGAAAGTCACCAAGTGCCTATAACACACCAGGACTTATGCTATGGAAATGCACATGGAAAATGCACAATACTTTCTCTTATTCTTGACAAGTTTGGTGGAATGGAGAACAAACCAACAATGAGAACAAAATACGGCTGTCTCCAAAAGTGGCTGCACATTACAACCACCCGGGAACTCTGCAAGGCCCTACTGCTCCAACTGCATCACAGAGCTACTGTGCCAGTGTCTGAGGACGGGAGTCAGGAACGCTGCTTCTAAAAAATATCCCCAGGTCAGTGCAGATTAAGGCAGCTTGTCAACCTCTGATATAAGGACAGAGGGAAGAACAGGCCTTCGGTCAGGAGAAGTCAAAGAACACTGACAGGAAGTGTTGCGGCTCTGCTCTGAAGAATGACTTGATTCTTTCTATTGTATTTTGTAATTTGAATCCTACCAATGCTATAAGTGAGTGCAGCATATGCAGAAACAGAAAAAATACCTAGGACAAGAAATAGTGATTTGCAGAATTTTCCCATTGGTGGTAAAGAATTAAACATTTGGGCACATATATTTAGGTATCACCCTACAACTTGGTAGGAGATGGAACTTTATAAGGTTGAGATTTACAAGGCTGAGAATACCACAAGGTCAAAAATAAAATAAAATAAAATAAAATAAAATAAAATAAAGCAGAGAGGGAGAGAGAGAGAGAGAAACTTCAATAGTACAGTCAAATCACGAAGGCTGGCAACACAGGCAAACATGCCAAGACAGGTTCTAGAATTACAAGGCTGTATCATTAAGATCAAAGGTCTGTACTTCCACACAATCTCTTGCCTCTTAGGTAATATTGCAAGAGCATATTTCGGTCAAGTTTATTAGAGTTCCTCTTCCCTGCCATCCCCTCCTACCTCAATATAAAGAGTGGCAAAGGAGGTAGGGGGTAGGGGCACCCTGTGGCTCCCCTTTCACAGAGCAGTTTTGTTATTTAAGGTAGATACCCAGTGCTTGGCCATTGATCTGTTTGCTGTCATCGTGCTAAATCAATAATCTATTAGTCTCTTTAAATTAGAGTTAGATTCATCAAATGCCCTTGAGAAGCCTCAAACATTTCCTTCCTTATTCCAGGCAAGCACAATCAGTCTATGGAATGATAAAATTTTTGCTAGGAAACTCTGCCGGCTCAGCAGACAATGTGTTCTGTATTAGCTCATTCAGCGATCTCAGGCAGGCCAAAAAAGCAGTTTTTAGACTTCCCAGGGGGAAAAGAGGCTTGTGTCATTCAATAAAACAACCATACTCCAGTCATCCTGATGCGATTCAGTTTGGGGAAGCAGTCTTTAAGGAATAATTCGGATCTACTTTTTACCTCCTAGTTTTTATTTATTTCCTCGCTTCCTTATTGACTTATTGAGTTCTGTTTAGTGGCCGCCCCCCTAACAAGCAGCAGCCTCCAAAGTGGCATCTAAACTGCTACCAGATGGGCTGTCCTGCTTTGTCAGGGAACAGCCAAGGCAAAGGGGCTTCTGTTCCTCTGCCGAGATGGCTGCGTGGCTCCACAAGTCCCTGCCTGGAGCAGAGTCAGCAGCAGAGATGCTGAGAGGGCTGCTCCGTGCTGCACACAGGCCTAGGGGACGCGAGCCCAAAGGAAACCCGGAAAGAACCAAAACTGCACTTGGCAGAAGCTTCTCGCCCCTGTTTGAAACCATTCCCACCACTTTCAGACGACTGCCACTGAGGAAAACCCAGCTAGAAGCACCCTCCTTGGAAAAGTGGTCATGGGAATTGTTCCCTCTGAAATCAGTGCTCCTCAAAATGCGGTCACAAGCTGCCTCAGAATTCTGACCAAGAGAGATGGAGACTGCTTTATGTTAGTGATTTTCAGACGATCAACAGTGAGAGGTCATTGTATACTTTCTCTCCTTCACCACGCTTCCCAGATTGATCAAATTTAATAAAAATGAAACTCTGGGAAAAGAGAATGAGGTGAAAACAAAGATGCCCACAGCCCAAGATTTAACTTTGTTTTTTAAATTAGATTTAACAGAGAAAATGATCAGATTGCTGTAAAAGTTTCTGAACACTTGCTCTTCATTTCTGCACTTCTTCCCTAGACCCGTAGCAGGCAGTTCAGGAACCGGTACCCTTCACGGACCAAATCTTGGACAGCACTGCTGTAGAAGGACTTCACACTCAGAGGTTGTTTGCAGTCAAAACAAAAACAAAGCTCAATCAAATCTGCACAGATTGGGACCTTAGAAAAGCACAACCCCAGCCTTCCCAGGGATGCAGCTTTGGTAAACTCTGCCACAACTATGATTTCCTTCCCAAAGACAAGAAAAAGTTCACCAAATTAACACCGCCCTTAAGAGGACTTGGCACCTAAGAAAGCAGCTCACCTGAGAAAACACAGTATAAATGTCTTTGTTGTTATAACACACCTGAGTGTCATTTAAATACACAGAAGTTTCCAACAATAGGTCCCTTCACAATTCCTTACATGCTTGGGATTTTTCTAAAGGTTAGATTAAGTAGTAGATTAGATTTTTTAAGAGAGTTTAGAATACTATTTTTTTTTTCTTTGTAAGAGCTAATTTATGGCTGGCTAACACATGTTGACAGATTGTAGGATTTTACGTTGGGCCTGATTAGAGGCAGGCAGGCATCGTGCGTTCGGAAAGTCTGCCTTTTTACTAGAACCTTCCATGATTAAGACAGTATTTTAATGCACTCTCCTGGCAGCTGAGCCTTAAAAGAAAAAGGAGCTGTAAAGCAAAAGGCATTTCCTGCATGGCCCCAGAGGAATTTGGAGCCCGAGCTCTGGGGTCCCGGTGGGCAGGGGGGTAAGTTTAGCTAATTAATGGAGAATGGCAAAGTGTTGGGTTTGGTCAAAAATATTCAGTTGGGCTTCATTATTGTTGGCACCAAAGACAGCAGATCTGGATCTTACCCACCCCCCGTTTTTTGTGTGTGGACTCACTGCAGGGTTGCAAAGCCCACAGCTCATATATGTTAGGGAGAAAGTCAAAGGAAGCGCCAAAGTTCAACTAAAGTACAAGTAATTAGAACCAGATTCTCCACTGCTACTTGTGTGTGCGCATGCGTGTGTAAATGTGCATGTAGACATTTTATTAAAATGTCATTTACATGCCTCCAAACGTTCAAGCGGGGGAAGGAAAGGCTTCCTCATTTAATTTTAATGTCACCTCTTTGTAAGGGGTTCTGCTTTTAATCATCTTTCAGAAGAGAGGTCTCTCTCTACACAAATGGGCTTTGGAAATCTGTGAACGCATTCTGAAACTAGGGAACTGCCACGCAAGGAAAACCTTGCTTTGAAATTGTCCTGCCTCTATGGCTGGCTTTGTTATTATTAAGCACCTCTAAGATTAGTCCCGGGTTTGGGGCACGCAAGGAAGGGAGAGAGCCAGCAGGAGTGAAGGAAAACATCACTGCAGGCTCTTGGCAGTCTTGACTCTGTAACCTGCCCGTGACCCTGAAGAAGTGTGTGTTTGCCCGGGTCACCACGATTCCTGGCCGAGGGCTGGAGCTCGGTTATGAGAATCCCTGCTATTCTGACCACACATGTAACAGGTGCTGAACACAGGCAGGGGATGAAAGGAGGGGCTGGAGAAGACTTTGATTTGAAATCTTTAAGGAAAGGCTTGCTTTTCAAAGTGTGGTCTTGGACCAAGAAAGTCAGCATCTTCTGGGAAATTGTTAAAATGCAGAATCTCATCCCTACCCCAGAAAAGCCAAATCAGAATAGGCCTTTTAACAAAATCCTCTGACAAATCTTAGACACATTCCTGTTTGAGACAGTGTAACACCAAAATGTCTTTTCATTGTCTTAACCACCTCATAATCCCACACATTTTGCTGAGTCAATTTGGCGTGGGAACTCCTTTAGTTTCCCTTTGCACAGGTCCTTACTAAGTGTGTACTCCGCCTTGTTAAGTGCTTAATACATTAACATCTTCAGGCTGTGTGTGTTTATGCTCTCCATAAACCAGAAGCCTCCTCCTCTCCGGTGGAATTTTGGCAGTGGCTTTGACTTGGCAGTGTGTTCAAAGTTGCACAGGAAGAGCCTGAACTAATAGTAACTACTATTTACTGAGCACTTACTATGTGTCATGGGTTCAGCTAAGTGCTTCACGCATTCATTATTAACTCATCTGCTGCTCCTCCAAATTATGGGGAGGAGTGGGAACAGCAACTCCACCCTTCGGAAGAAGGAAATTTAAAAACACAATTGGCACCAAAATATATATTACTATTACTTCACTAAGACTGCCAGTTTTTTAACTTTTCATTTTCTATCACCCCCCTCCTTCATTAGTAAAGGTTGAGGGGCTGGGGATATATAGCTCAGCACATGCCTGACAAGCATGAGGTCATGAGTTCGAGTCCCGGTACCACACACACAAAAAGTAAAGGTTGCATCCAAGGCCTTCACACTGGGATATATCCCCAGGATCTCCAGATGTTTATTTCATTTTTATTTTGACACAGAGTTTTGCTAAGTCACTAAGTTGCCCGAGCTGAGCCTCCCAGAGTTCTAGGCCTACAGGTGTGTGCCGTGAAGCCGGGCTTCTCTCATGTAATTTTTTAGGCCAGGAAGGTCACCAGCTTTGGGACAAGCTGCTCAAGTTTGAGAACTGCAGAACTGTATGACCCTTTATTAATCTATGGCTATGATTTTTCCAAATGCTGCCTTGATTCAAAATGATGGTTACATTTGACAAGAGAATATGGACCTGAGACAGGAGCGGCGCTCAGGACTTACTCATCTCTCTGCCGGTGGCGACACCTGCCCGGGCTCACGCCAGCCACAGATAGTCTTCTCGAGACCGGCTTTTAGCATGACAAGTGCGTCATACTTTCACAATGACCATGACACATTCATCACCTACATTTAATTTTCATAATATTCATTCTTGCTTCAAGGAACATATTTGAAAATTATCTCCTAGGATGTCTTTCGTGATACTTTATATCACTGTTTTCTAGGACATGCTAAGATAGCTTGTGATAGGGTTCAGATAAATTCTTCCTTAAGAATCATTTAACAGGACAACACATCTAACTGCTTATTAATGATCTGAACTGTGAGGCACATGAAATGGAACTGCATGAAGGGAACAAATGTGGGAACAGGTCTCAGGAGTCATGTGTAGACGAAGTTAACTGCACCAGAATTTAGGGTCCCCAACAAGAGTTTATCTCAATTCCAAATGATGCGGTTCCATAACCCACTTCTAATCAGGGTTTCCGTAAGTTTCAGAAAGCAATCTGCTACTCACAAATGACATTCTTCTATCTATTCAAATTTCCTGCATTGGCAAAGTGGATTAAAACAAGAGCATTAAAACCTACATTACTGCAGATATACATTCTTTGCTAATGTATTGTAAACATTTTAAAACTAGGCTGGTATCAGCCTTATAGAAAAGTAATGGAGAGGTTACTCCATTTTGGAATATTTAAAGAAGGCAATAATAAAATTATATTTTATTACATGCCTTGATCCAGCTCTGAGTTCTAAGAAAGTTCAAGTACAAATGATTTTACCAGAATTTTACTAAATCCCTCTTTCTCAAAAACAAATGCATCTGGGCATGGTGGCACACATCTGTAATCCCAGCACTTGGGAGGCTGAGGTAGGATCATTGTGAGTTTGAGATCAGCCTGGGCTACAAAGTAAGCTCAAGGCCAACCTGAACTGCATAGTGAGACCCTGTCTCAAAAAGGCCAAAAAAAAAAAAAAAAAAAAAGCCCTCTGATTTGCTTGAGAAACTTACAGGAAAGAGGCTTTTATGTTTAGTTTTTTATAGGTATATAGTACATCAACAGGCTACAGTAACTGTGGAACTAATGTAATGTAATCCTCATACAGTAGGCTAATTATCTTTTTGGCTCCTACCATGAACTTGAGTAAAACTGTGTGGAAGTGCTGGAAAGTTCACGGGCTTTGCTGCCTGGTGTATCTGGATATAATCCCCCCCTTCTACCACTTATGAATTTAATGACTACAGAATTTTCTTTACTTCCTTGAGCCCCAGTGTTTCCTGCCTACTCAGACAACACTAAAATTGTTAGCAAGAGGGAGACAATGATTTTAACTTGACCGGTATACAGTAAGTGCTCCATAAACAATAACTAACTACCCCTTCTCCTCTCTTCCCTGCCTCCCCAATATTTCTTTTCCATCTTTCTTCATGTGGAGCCGAGTTTCTTAGCTGGGACCAACTTTGCCCCTTAGAGTCACTTACTTAGCACTACGTGGAAACATTTCGTCTGTCACAAACGAAGGCTGCTGCTGTCGTCTAGTAGACAGAGGCCAGGGATACTACCAAACATCGCACAGTAAACAGGAAAGCCCCTCCCCAAATTACCTGTGCCAAATTACAAACAGTGATAGTGTTGAAAAACCTTGATCTAGGGAAAGGATACTAGTCTTCCTATCAGGGAGACTGGGACAAAGGATAGGGAACATCAGAAAATACATAACCTCCCACAGCGGCCCTGGGGCTGTGGGACCCGCGCAGTACTGGAGGACAGAAGGCAGAGATGCAGGTGCCCGTTCTGCCTCTTAGGAACAGTCACCTAACCTTGATCCTCAGGCTTCTAACCTGAAAAATGGGTGGCAAGCACACTATTACACAGTAGGGCTTAACGTTTGTAAATTACTGAAGAAAAAGTTTTAAAACATTAAAAAAAAATCCACTTTAGTATTACAATATTGGAAGACAGTGAATAAGTCCATATCTTAATAATATGATAAATATCACTGTAGAAAATGACAGCTGGGGATATAGCTCAGTGGAATAAGCGCTTGCCTAGCAAGCGCAGGGTCCTGAGTTCGATCCCCAGTACCGCAAAAAAAAAAAAAAAAAAAAAAAAGAAAATGACAGAAATGTCTACAGAGTCAAGTAACATTACTGCAACACTAATTGGTAATATTTAAGCACCTATTATGGGCTAGTTAGTTCCCATTCTGCTCCCAGAATTTTCCATATATATTCATTACTTTGATTCCCACAGCGACCCAAGAGACAACTAGTTTTGAGTAGCGTTCCCTTTTTACAGGCAAAAACTCAGGGACACAGAGTGACCAGGGAGCCTACTTGAGGCTGTCCCATTAGAAAATGATGAGCTTGGATTTGAACTGAAATGTTCTTGGATCCCAGGGTGCAGAGGGGACAATGACAGCCCTCTCACGACTGCCCAGAACTTTCACAAGCAGCTGTTCCAGGCAGCCAGCTTCAGAGCACATAGAATAGGTCTAAGTCAGGCTGACAGACACATAATTACACCAACATAAGGACTAAAAGGAAACTGAAAACCTCAAAAGACGCTAAGGGGCCAGAAATAGTGCCCCTTTTCTTTCCAGTCAGGGCAATAAAGCAGGAAAGTCCCCAGAAGCAAACACAGGAATTCGAAGGCACACACAACACACCCACTCACCCCTCCTGCATCTTCCTGCCAAGAAACCAGCCCCCAGCAGGGACACGGCAGTGGCTCAGACCTAGGTTCCAAAGGCCTTTGGCGCTGCTCCGAGGGCGTGGGACTGAGCACTGTGAGGAGCAGTCAGCAGGCCAAGCGGAGCCCGCATATGTGCCAGCCCCAGCTCTCCGTGGACAGGAGCACCCTCACTTACCTCAGGGCCACAGGCATGGCCTTAGCTGAGTTCATTTAGCACAAGAAGAAAAATTATATCCAGAAGTTTAAAACTGTGCTCTTCAGTAATTGTCAACATTAAAAGCTGCGCATGGCGGCCCATGCCTGTAACCCCAGTACTCTGGGAGGCTGAGACACAAGGATTGCAAGCAAGACTGTCTCAAAAAGTTTTTAAAAAGGGCTGGAGATGTAGCTCAGTGTGAAGGCCCTAGTTCAGTCCCTAGTACCACACACACACACACACACACACACACACACACACACACACTAAAAGAGAAGATCTCCAAATAAGAGACGAACTATTCTCTTCCCAGGAGGAATGGAGTGAGTGGGAGGACAGGCTAGAAATAGAAAAGTAGTGGCCATCTCTAGTTGACTAATATGAAAATTGTTTTTGCTGGACCTCAGCATAACAGACTAGTTCAAAAGGATGTAGTAGCTGATATTTCATTTAAAAAGGTTCTCAAATTTCCACAGAGTTGTTCAGATTATAGAAAAACAATCCCATACCATTGTCAATGTGCTGTACATCGGTGGTTGATTTTTTTCTCTTTTTTAGCAGTAACTGTTTTTTAAACACTGACTTCTTGATAGGAAAAAGTTTCAAAGTTCTTTAGTTTTCTTTCTTTAAAAACAAAACTGCCGAGGAAAACGTGAAAAAGCAATTCTTTGTTTTTTTTTTTTTTTTTTTTTTTTTGTACTGGGAGTCAAATTCAGGACCTCGAGCTTGCCAGGCAGGCACTGTGCCAGTAAGTTATATCCCTGGCCCTAGAAAAAGTAATTTAAATACATTTTCACCAACGTAATCTGAACAACTACTTTGAAAGTAATAATATGCAAAATAACAACTTCTGTTAATTTCCTATCATCTTGTTTTGAAATTCTGTATCAGTTTTATTGTTTTTTTTCTTATTTCTTATTCTCTTTAAAATTAAAAAAAATTTTCTTTCACGAATATTCTGTGAGCAATTCTGGAGACTGGAATTTCCTCTGGATATTCTTGGAATTTGTCCATCTCTACAAATGCATGTGGCTAGAAGTATGAGCTCTGGAACCAGCCTTCCTGGGCACCTTTCTGGGATGAAATCCTTGGTACCATGTCACTAGCTGTGAGATTCTGGGCAAGTTACTTAACATCTCTGAGCCTTATTTCTGCTCATATGAAATAACAGCATGTCCCTCGGAGGACTGCTGTGAGGATTAAACGTGACATATCATGTAAAACACCAGGCAAAATACCTCCCACACAGCAGTGCTCCATGGAAGACTCACTTCCAGAACGGCACCGGGCTGTCTGCAAAGTCTCAGTGCTGTGTATTTCTCCTGTGCTGTAGTGCGCACCTCTCTGTGTGCCGAATCTCACTTCTAGTTTCCTTCCCAACGTAGCTTCCCTCCTAATGTGGTTTCCCTTTCTCCACAAGCTAACGTGAAAAAAGCAAGACATGTCAGCTTCCCTTCTTTCAGTGCCCCGTCTCTTCCTTCCCGCCCAGGCCCACAGGGATCCATAGAAAGTGTGGGCACGGCCTTCCCCTCCTGGGGTCCCTGACCAGTCCCCAGTCCTGCTGCCTGCCGTGTACCCAGAAGCAGCTTCTTATGCATCTCTTCAGCACAGGACCTCTCATTTAAGGCAGCTGTTCCAAACCCAAGTCCCAAGCCTTCGGACAAACCGCATGGGGCAGGAGGGCCGCACAGGGCATCGATGGTCTGTCAGTGCTGTGCAGCTGCTGAACAGGGGCCAGACCCTGGGATAAGTGCTGGGTTACAGCAGCTGGAAGACACTGCTCCCTGCCCAGGAGACCAGACAACTGAAAAATACGATGTCAGACATGGCCCGAGTGAGGGGCAGGATCCGATGGGCGGCCAGGCTGCCCTGCCAGGGAACGCACAAATGCTCCGGCCATCCCACCCTTCGATACCCGGGGCTTACAAAACAGTCCACTACATAGCAAGAACTGAATAAAGTTTAGTCTCAAAAGTGAACAAAAGCAAGGAAATCTGCATAGAAACTCTTACACGAGTCATCAAATAAACAGTGCCAGTTTCAGCCAACTCAGCGAATCTGTCAGTGACCCATGTCCTACGGTGGCAGGTGATCTAGGTGTGTTTTCATGGTTCCCCCCTTGCTCTCTGTGACACGTGTGACCGGACAGGAACTTTACCTTGATCAGTTTTTTAATTGTCCTTTCTTCCATGAGGAACATGAAGCTCAGAGGAACTGAATGCCTTGGCCAAAGTCACACAGTTAGTGGTTTGATCCAGAATTGGCCTCCTCAATCCACTTACAAGATAACCATAAATGAAGAACAAAGCCTGCATTTCTGGTTCTCACAGTTCTATGAATTTTTCATATTTTAAGGCAAGGTCAGCAAACTTTGTGACAGAGGACCAGAGTAAACATTTCAGGTTTTGTGAGGTAATCTATGCCACAGACACTTAACTTTGCCATTGTAAGGGACAGTACCTGCAGTCAGACACAACTAAGTTTAGTTCATTCCAATAAAACTTTATTTACAAAACCAGGCTACAGACCAGATTTGGCTCAATTTGGTGACTTGTGCTTTAAGATAAAAGAAAATAAAGCCATTTCTTCTTACAGTAACAGCACACAGTACTGTACTACAAAGTGTATAATTTTCCTTGCTTTTAGGGGGAAGACAGTATGGCAGTCATATGTCATAGAAATGTGGGTGATATTTTAAAGACACCCACACTATACTGTGTTGTAAGCGGCTAAATATTTTCTTCAAAACTAACCTCATGATACGTTTGCATTAGTTAGGGAGGTCAATGCATCTGCCATAAATACATTTTAAGATTCCTTCCTACATTTTCTGTCCGTTGGGATTATTCATCATGCCTTGGTCCCTGGCCTAGAGCCAGGCAGAATATGGGAGTTTTAATACCTTTAATCCATTACATAGACTTTTTAGAGCTCCAGAAGACAAAATAAAATGCACTCTCATGGCCATATATGCAATAAACCTGATATGTCACTTAATATTTCATGTCCCATTTTGTCTTTCAGTTGTGACTGCTTCCAGCTTTCACTGGGCAAAATGACACAATTTCAGCCAGGTCCTTGCTCTTAAGTTTTTATTTGTTTACAGAATGCTTGTTAATTCATGAACAAAAAGTCTCACTGTAGACTTGGCAAGGTGATTATTATTGCACTCTAATATTCTACATTTTGACATAATTGTCCATTGACATATGCTTTGCAGTGTATGGCAACATGGCCAGTTGGTCCTGTTTAATTTTATTAGGCTGTGTCATCCTGCTTCAAAAAAGACACATAATGTTCCACAGCCAGCTAGCAAGGTAGCGCTGGTCCGGAAGATGGCCTTCTTCCTGAGCCACGCCCACCCTCACCTCCCATAGCGCAGGGTGCCTCTTTTTTTTTCAAGTTGCTTATAAACCTCCTTTAGCTTTAGCGTCCACCCCAGTCCACATGTGAATGCCACCTGCTGATCACCTGCATGCACTTCTTTTGCGATGCAAATACTCCCTTATAGGGCTGTTTTATTTTTATTTGTTCCTCCAGGGCACAAGTTGAATTCAACTCCATACACTGGACATTGCAATTCAGGATAATAGCAAAAGACCTGCAGGTAATGGGCCATAATACTCACTTGATACCCACTAATGGAGGGTTTAGATGGCTTGCTCTCCGTTACCTTTCATGAAACATCTGTTTCATATGAGCCAGTTAAAAGTGATACATCTGTAAATAATAAGCCTGTGTGTGCACATAATTTAATGAATTAGGACATAAAAAGGAATTGAACAGTAGGGGCACAGCAATTAGAGTAACTGCCCATTTTGTTAAAAATGTATTGTTTTCAGCTTTCACTTGGGAACCCTGTAATTATTCTGTGGGTTCTGGAGCTTTCTGTGTGCCCTGCCCCCAATTCCCCACAAAGAAAGCAGGAATGTATTTGATCTAGCTGGCACAGAGAAGGACCCCCACATTACACAAAGCCGGGTGGGTGACTTTTAGCTTCCTTCCTCAGGCAGGAAGTCTGAGGTAGGGACCTCGACTTCTCAGGGCCCAGGAACTGTCATCCATAGACCAGGTGAATAACTGCTTTTCCTTCAGACTGCTGGAAGAGTTAGTTGGTGCAGTTTATTTAATCACCTGACCCAAAATAAGCGCTCAATAGATAGTAACTGTGTGATGGTGATTGTTTGATTTTGATAAAAATCACAACCTGGGGCTGGGGATGTAGCTGAGTGACACAACGCCTGCCTGGCAAACACGAGGCCCTGCGTTCGATTCCCGGTACTAAAAAGATTAAAATAAAAATCACAACCTGGCACCATCAAGGGGGCAGGAAGCAAACTTGGTTCAAGAGTTTCTCTTGGAGCCACACACAGTAGCACATGCCGGTAATCTTGGCTATTACAAAGTCTTAGGCACACAAGCTCAAGGATAGCATAGGCAATTTAGTGAGACTGCAACCCTAAATCAAAATAAAAGGGGCTGGGCATGTAGCTCATTGGGTGAGTTTGCACTTAGAATGTGAATGGCCCTGGGTCCAATCCTCAGTACCACCATAAAAAAACAAAGTTTCTTTTGTTTGTTATTTTAGGTTTATTTTAATTTACTTTCTTCACATCATTTCTAGAGAGCGGGTACGGTAAGGACTTAGTAGACAGGAAGTCCCATCACTAAATCTATTCTCGTGATACCACAGTGGGTGCCAAAGACCAAGAAAACAATCTCTCGCTTTCAGGAGATTATTTCCCAGCAAGCACATTCACGAGGGCCTGTCACATAGGCTCACTGAACCTCCCAAGGTTCTGACAGCCTTCTCCAAAGTACTTCTGGTATTTTGAGTAATCAAAATATATATAAACCAACAAAAATAGAAATCACTTGAGATGTTCTAAATTTCAAGTTCATTTCCACCAGATCACATTCATCATGTTTTCTCAACACCTACTGACTGCCAGGCACTGGAAGAGAAAAGCAAGGCACACAGATGTAACAAGAGGAAGCCAAAACGGCATGGAACTTCCTAAAAGGTAAGTTAGGTTTCCACAGAGTATAGCTTATTTCTCTCTGTCTCCTTGAAATTGGCAGAGATGGCCACATTCACTTGTAAGTCGCTTGAAAATATTAAGAGATCTTGTGTTTATTTGAAAATGAAGCAGATGTGAAGCTCAGGAATAGATACTGTATGTTGCCATGATATGGCTGCTACAGAGAAAATAATTTAAGCACAGTCCACTGAGGTTCTGTAAAAGTTTTGGATTTACTTCTGCAACATATGTTAACAAAGTAAGTGTGTATGATTGGCCAAGCGGGTCCCAGGGAAAATAGTCCTACTCAGAAAGAGCAGGAGTTGAACAATGACTGAAATCATGACCCTACATTATTCTGTTTACATTCTCCTGCAGTCTATTTACCAACTATATAAAGAGATAATTAGAGCTTGCTAAAAGCAATAGAAGTGTTCAGGCAAAGGGGAAAAAGGAAATAAATAGCATGAAGAAATAGTAATAGCTGGAGTACGTAGACCTGTGTTGTCCGATATAATGACCACTAGCCACATGAGGCTGGTGAATGTTACGTTAATTAAAATGACATTAAGTTACAAATTCACTTTCTTAGATGTATCAGCTACATTTCCAGTACTCCATGGGCTCACATGGCCAGTGGTCACCACATTAGACAATGCAAAATTACCAAGCATTTCCATCACTGAACAAAGTCTTCGTGGAGAGTGTGGATACTGAGTATCCCAAAAGGGCTGTGAACTTGAACATCTCCATGGACCAAGACCGACAGTAGCACTGGGGACACAGAGCTACAGCACACTGGACCTGAAGGACTCTCCAGTACAGCAAGGAAACCTGGTCAGTAAGACAATAGTAACGAAGAAAACACACATACAAAGGCGGGGATGCATAGGAACACAAAAACAAACTAGGTAACCGTAATGGCAGATATGGTGATGAGTAGCCCATGGTTCATTGTAAATTCAGTCAACTTTTCTGGATTATTGATCATAATAAAATACTGGGGGAAATACTATATTTACCTGAATACAATGCATCAAACATACTCTCTTATTTAAGTCTTTGATTAAAGCTTTGCTCTTAAGCTTGTATGATAAGCGTTATAGGTCCATCTTATAGGCACGGAAAGTGAGGCAACATGGAGCCCAAGACCGCACAGCAGAGGCAGTGGGTGAAGAGCATCCACCCACCTAGGCTGAGTCCTGTGGCCTGTACGTACCGTTGCCTGCCCGTCACCCACCAGCATCTCAGACAGCTACATCAGCTTCCACCCAGGACCTACTACACAACTTCCACTACGATACTTCAACTCATCCATCTATAGTAGCACAACAATTAGATTTCAAACAAAACACAAGAGTGTATAAAATCCAGAATATTAACCATATACTTGAAACATATTTGAAGTTACTGAATATGAACATTATTTGAAAATCAATAATAATCATTGTGATTCATGGAAGTTTCACTAAAGAGTATTGATTAATTTAGGTTCGGGATCTTCTAAACACAACAGATACTTAAAATAGGGAACACTCAGTTTCACTACCAAAAAGTTTTCATCTTTCTTTGGTAATAGAAGACAGAGCAGTACGACTGTAACTAAAAGGCCACCTTGCATATACCACAGTACTCATGTTTAAATAAACTAAAACAACATGGAAAGCCACATTTCCCATCTCTCGTCTTCTCACTAAATGCTTTGTGACTGCTCCGAACCCTGTGAGCCAGAGTGGTGACCAGGCCGGCACAGACTCCAACAACAAACAGGATGTGAAAACAAAGAAGTGTAAAATCACCTCCCAGTTGGGGCTGACTTTCCTCCACAGTGTAAAAGGCAGTAGTTTCTACTAGAGAAAATAATGTAATCGGAGGAAATTATGTGAATAACAGTTTTTACAGCGCTAGCGTACCTTCTCCCCAAACCAAACCACTGTGGTTCTTTCTTTCACGTTATTATGACATAAAATTTGCTTCAACATTTTTAATTTGGCCACCCGAGATGACCATCACAATGCTGTGGTGAAAAACCCAAAGTAAATCACCTCATGTGGAAGTTGGAGAACAGATCAACCAGGAACGGAAACCCATGTGGACAGCTGCCTGTTTCTATGACCTCAGTCCCACCACTCGCGTCCCTGAGCCTCAATGTCCTCATCAATAAAGTGAGGGTAACAATATCTTCCTCATTGGGTTGTGGGGATTAACTGACAATGTACACACAGCCATTGGAATAGAATTTGGTTAAATATTTAACCAGCCCCAAACCAAACTAACAAGTCCCACATTCATTCTTCCATTTATCCTCTTTCATAAGACAGTGTTTTCCTCCTTATGGGGTGCACAGGCTACGATCGCTATGGTAGACTAAAGACCATTGGCTCTTCCTAGCCACTCCCCCACCGAGAGGCAGATTTACGGAATCTGGTCTAGCCGCGTGACTGATTAACTAGGAGAATACATGGGAGAGCATCTGTGCCAGGGTTGGATCTGGAAGCCAACTGGGAGCTGCTGCTTCCCCCTCCTTGGAAGGCTCCCTCTTGGGCACGCTCTCTCAGAGTATGGCTGCGGCGCTGTGAGAAGCCGAGCTCCCGCCGACCGCCCCAGCTGAGCAAGGCGCTGGCGGCTGACATCAGCACCAACTGTGTCAGGGGCCCTCTCGACTTCCAGCCCATATAGCCCTGGCTGATGCAGCCCCCGCTGACATCATGTGGAGTAGAAGGTCTGCCCAGCTGAGCCCAGTCAATCCAAAGAATAATGAGATAATAAATTGTTAGGCTGCTAAATTTGGGGATGGTTTGTTACATAGCAATAAATCGCAGAGGCAATCATAAAGATTAAGAGGTTTTAAAAAATCCAATCAAACCCTAATCCCAAAAGAACATAATTATTTAACACTCAAGAAACATCTATATGAGAGCTTGGGTTTTTCCTTGTTTTTTAGTTGTTTTGTTTTTTGAGACAAAGGTCTTGCTGTGTAGCTCAGGCTGGCCTTGAACCTGCAGAGATCTTTCTGCCTTAGCCTCTGGAGTCCAGGGATTGACTACAAGCATCCTCACCACTGGCTAAGTTTTCAAGAGGCAAGTTTGGAAGGTATGAACTAATGATTGCTTATGATAGGTTTATTTAGTTATTTTTGTGATATGGGGAATTGAACAGAGGGCCTTTTTACTGATCTACATCCCTAGCCCTCACCTTTTTATTTTGACTTGGGAAAGTAAAATTCACTTTTCTGTTTTTATTTTAAAGAAAATAAAAAATTAAAATAATAACATAGACAAATGCAATATATAACAACCACTGTTGAATTTCTACCACTTATTTAGTGAAGTTCTGTATCATTTCTAATTTTTTAAAATATTTTTTATTCTCTTTAATTGTTTCATCAACCCTGCATTTCTTACATCTGGTAATCTGATCAACTTCATTGAGGACAATATGTAATATAACAACCAATGTTAATTCCACTTTAGCTTTTGCTATTGCTAAAGTGCTCAGGCTGGGTTCCAACTTGCCAACTTCCTGCCTCAGCCTCCCAGAGTGCTGGGGTTACAGGCGTGTGATGCTACACCCGGCTCTCACGATAGATTTAAAGCCACTCTTTGTGAACTACATTTAAGATCACCTAGAGGACCTACATATGACAAAACTTCACAGCTGCTCCACTGTAACAAAAATGGATAACCCATTTATTACGGACTTTATGCACCAGCTGTGGTTCACAGTGGTGTTTAGTAGTTTCTATCATCAATCTCAGGTCCAAAGTCCTGAAGTGCTGTCTGTTTTATAAGGGGGTATTTCACAATGACTTCTGCACACTAGTTCCTCCCATTACACTGTGAGTTTAGAGGGACAGTGGCTGATTCACCTTGGTGTCTCCACAGAGCATAATAAGGAGCCTGGCACACAGCAGATGCTCAAGAGCCTTTTGCTGGGTAGAACAGTGCAAGATCTAATTCATCCATGAGCAATAAGCATGTACTGTGCCACCGGCAGTGTCTTCAGGTTAAATGGACTGTGGCGGCTTGGAAGTGACAATGCTCACTTGCAAATGTCAATTGTCTGTATAAAATCTAGAGGTTTGGTAAAGCGATGCCACTGCATAAGGACCACAGAGCTACTCAAACAGTAACGAACAGGAAGGACTGCCACCTAGGTTATAAGTTGCAGACAGTGGCATCGCAACCCTAAGGAAAAGGGATACATCCTTTAGGAGTGACTAAAAAATACTGTTTGCCATGAGCAAAGGCCCATAAGCAACAGGTGGTAGGCCAAAATCAGAGCAGAAAATTTATGCAGGGACTTTGGTGCATTTCTAAGAAGAGAGAAGAATCTTAATTTACATGCTTCCTAATCCTTCCACAACTCCTGCTACACAGCTATTACTATTCCCATTTCATAAAGGTAGAAAGTGATCCTGTGTGAAGTCAGGCAGTTTTCATTATCTCAGACCATCAGGCAATGCTGGGGAGCACAGGTGGAGAGACACACGGGAGGGGAATGTGTGCACGGTGTGGGAAGGAGAAGCAGGCAAACTCTTAGGGAGTGACAACTTTTCAGTTTCTGCCCAGGAATAGAAAATGCTTAGACCTTCTTCTGGAGAAAGCCTTCCCTGCACGGGTGATAGGGTAACCTCCTGAAGAGCATTTGTAAATTGTGCCTGCCACAAGCCCAACGGGCTTCTGGATACTTGCTGAGCAGCAGAGAGATGCCCAATTCACCGGCATCCTCCAACTTTCCTTGCAAATCCAAACCTGTTCATCCCATCTCTAGTTCTTATTGTTTCCTCTGATAAGGAGGGCCCCAGTGAACAATTAAAGCTTTCAATAAATAATCTCTAAGCACATTCATTTGATTGACTGTTATTTGATACAGCAGTTAGTTTCAATGGGGCAGTTAATATTGATCACATAAAGTACTCCAGACAAACATGAAACAGTTCCAGAACTCCATGGATTATTACCCTTTATCTGCCAGTCATCTGGGTTACTTGTAATGGTCATGGAATTTAAAATCAATAATAACAATTAGTGTTCTGTACACCCAAACGGATGAATCATGTGAAATGGGCTTTCATATAAAAATCAAACGGGAAGCAGGCCTATCACACAGAGAAAGGCTTTCGGAATTTCCAGCGCACATTTGGCAAGACACTTTCACAGGAGCCTTCAAAACAGGCAGCTAGACAGAAAGAAAGTGTTCAGGATATATGGCCATTAAAGATGCATGTGAAACCCATGATGGTCTTAATCCAAAACGATGAAGTGTAAGAGATAAAAGTGATCAAAACCGAGTGCGAACAAACGTAGTAAAATTAATGGAACTGACAATCTCTTCTGCGGAGATGCGTGCCTAGCTCCTCTTTCAGCTTTCAATTTGCAGGCATTAATCGTGAGGTTTTTTTCCTTTTTTTGTAGTAAAATGGCAACAACAGTATTTTGGTTCCAGAGTACCACTACTGTAACGTCTGGATAATTACAATGCAAAGCACCAGAGAAATGTTTCATCGTTAAACGGTAACCAGAGCACTGTGTGAATCATCCATTCCAGAGACTTGTTTTTCATCAATTATTTGTTATTTATCTGATGTAAATATAAGGACTAATTAAAATGTATGCTTTTGATACAATTTCTTGTCATTAAAGTGAATGAAAGCATTCCGAAGACCATAATGAAATAATTATGTTTGCCTTTAAGAATTCTCTTCAATAACACATGGTAGTAGTGATTTAAATTAAAACATCAGGAACTAAATTTTGCTGCCTCCATTTCCATTTTAGTTAATTATACCCCCAAGCTTTCCAATAGAACAGACCCTAAAAAATCTTTTGAAGCTGAAACTACCTTCCGACCATCAGCCTTTTTGTAATTATGGACTTTGATGACATAACAAAGGTACCCAAGCTGTGGAAAGCTTGAATATTTGTACAAAGAGAGATTTATTGTATGATGTCTTCATTAGCTCTGGAAATAGAAGAGAAATTGGAAGAGGTGTAATCTAAATCTTTTTTTTCCCAACTTCATTAATACATTTGTTTGGTATCAACTTGAAGTATTCTGAATTCAGCTGGGTGGGTTTTTTTTTTGATTTGGTAAAATTTAATCTGCAAAACTAATTGAGCAATGACAACAAGCAAACAGTTCATTAAGTCTGGGTGAAAGTAAGAGAGTATGTCCTTCTTTAATACTGACACTTAAGCACGGCACTCTCTTTTGCACGATAGTGGATCAGGGAGAACCTGTGATTTTTTTAAAAAAATAGGACAATTTCATTTGAATTTCCCCATAAGCGTCAAATTAGTGACAGTACTGAAGACAAAAAAAAAAAAAAAAAAAGAAAAAATCTAGGTTTAAGAGGCAAGGAAAACAGGAAGAAAGAACAACTGCTGTGATTTCAGGGTTGGTGGCAAATTGGAGGGCTTTTGCAATGTTGTCACATGATACGGATGGGGTGGGAACTTTGTACCTGCAAAAGTAAATAGAAGTCCGGGGATTAAACCTGACAATGTGAATTCCCTCACATTTTGTTCTACCCGGAGAGTTGGCAAGGCCTGTGGGCGGGCGGATGATATTTGGTGATTGCTGGATAGACTGCCTCATGAGACAACGAGGAGAAATTGTTAACGGCTTGGAAAAATACCTATTATAGGACAATGTACAATTACGGTTATAATACGAGAATTCATTTTTATCAAATCACTTCCCCCATGTTATTCTTTGCTTTGTTTAGAGAAATCTGCCTGAGAATCAGGGACACAATCACACGCTAAAAATTCGCTCTCGTCTTTCTTCCTCGCCTGGGCTGGTTCACTTCATCAGAGGCAGGCCTGAAGACTCCGGAACTCATGCACTCTGGCTAAAGGAAATGCTTGACAAGTTGGGTCACCTCACTGGCGTCAGTTCCTGTTACCCTCGCCTTGTCTTGCAGGGGGCCAAGAGTCTTATCTTACTCAATGTCCCCCCTTTCAGCTCCTCATCCTGCAAGACCAGAGAAAAAGCCAGTCAGCAGTTCCATTGCTCGACTGAATTCCCAGTTAAGAAGTTCAGAAAGCCCAAGACAAATAAAAAGCACAGCACTCTCTTGCTGTTTCCTAGATAGAGAACTTTTGTAGCTGTTTTTTCATTCATTTTAAGTGGGATAGGATGGGAATCAATAAGACAGCCAGGTGTGGTGGCTCACACCTGTAATTTCAGCACTGGGGAGGCTGAGGCAGGAAAGTCGCCTGAGTTTGGGGCTACATAGTGAATTCAAGACCAGCCTGCACTGCATAGCGAGACCCTATCTCAAAAAAAAAAAAAAAAAGAAAAGAAAAGAAAAAAGAAGCCAGGCATGAAAAGAGGAGTATTAAGGAGAACATAGTGACTGATGAAGTGGTGTTATTAGATCTTACAGATAGGGCAGGTTATCTCATCTTCTATTTAACGTGAGATACTTAGGCAAAGCCACTTACAGACAAGATACCGAGAAATCTGAAACCTGAGTTGACTCTGCCCTCCTTCCTCCATCACCTCCAACTCCAACTCTTAAAGAATCTGGCAAAGGGCTGGACAGATGTGTTAATAACAGTTCCATCCCATTCACTCCCCTCCCCCAATCTCCAATGAGGACGTGTCTGCACAGGTGCCGGAGAAGCACAGTTCGATCCAGTGTGCAGAGTCTGCCTTCTATTTAGAGAGCGGCAGTTTGCTACAAAGAGAATACATGTTCAGAGGAATGACCCAGAAACACAGGAGATTTTCAGTCATAATGGAAAAATTAAGCGGGAATGCTCTAGTTATATTGACTACAGAATCCAAACAAAGGCTTTCTGTGTCACTCCTGGGTTCAAAGGGCAGCCCAAGAGATGTTGTAACAGTGAAATATTTCAATGATTTATGTGGGAACTGTGGCAGTGTATTCAAAAGTGGGTTATTTTAGAAAATCAGAGATATACAATTGCCATAACCACCCTGTAAATTGAAGGGCAAGATTTTATATTAATATCTTTGGAAAGGATTTTAGCCAAGATTTTTTTTGATTAACCTTCATCAAAAACTCCCATTTCTGAAATAACCTATTTAATTGACAGTTAACTGAATTTATATTAGGACATTTAAAATATAAAAATGTCATTTAGGCATGAATTTATTGGCACTTACACGTAACTCAAATTCTATAGAAGATTCTTTTTAAGAGGTTCTAAAATGAACACTGAATTTAATGTTACATAAAGTCCTAGGCAACTTATATTTTGTGTCATGGTTTTACATCTGTATCTCCGCTCTGATAGTAACTTTGAAATTAAAATTTCCTAGCACATTTTGTACAAATTCTTTGAAGGTATTATAAATTCCTGCAGGTAACATATAATCTATCATTTATGGTAATTTCCCTTTTGAGGTAGAGTTCAATGATATTTGTGGAATGTGTAACAGAGAAACTAGATTTCCTTTCTTTTTTAGCCATCCTGGGGCTTACCATACATTGAAGGTAAATTATAAGTTCCTGATATCCAGAAGAATTTTTTAAATTTTATGCTTTCAAAAAGATTTTTAAAAAGTTCCTGACAGTAGTGACTAGTTACATACTGTCAGAACCAGGCTTCCGGAATTGAGAAGGTAACTTCTGACTGAGGCCAGCTAACCTAAGAGAAATTGACGTTTGGACCATTTATTTATTAAGAAAAACAAGATTCGATATAAGGGCTTTATACAAACTCTAACTAGAGATTCTGAATGGATTCTACAACTGAAGTTTAAGCATCGATGCCTACCTCTCCTACCGTTTTTGCTTTTGGAAACCTGATCTTTTCTGGTGCTAATATCTAAACTCGTGAATCTTTCTTTTCCTTCTTAGTAACTTATCAATACTTTCTGCCAAAACACACTGGTTTATCTGGATGTTTTAATATTTTTATTGCTTTTTCATATTCTATATTTTAATATTTCTTTTTTTGACAGGGAAGGCAAACTGTTAATCTTCTACTTGTATTCAAAATGACCTTGGCCTGTATTCTTTTTGAGATTTAAGCAAAAGTCCCTTTTCTTCTCGTCTTTCTGCTGGTATTAGTTACCATCGTCATGTGGTTCAGAAAGCAGAAAATTATGTCCTACTTTAGAAAAACAATTGGGCCTTTTCACCGAAATATTTATTCAAAACCCCATTCAATTCATATGGTGGCGGTCAGCCTTTACTCAGTCTCTCTTTTAGAGGGTATCTTTGATTTTGCCACTTTGACCCCAAATTATATCTCACTAGTAGAGGATTTAGATACTGTTTAATACTTAAAATTCGGGTCCTGGGCCATTGAGAAGGGGATTTTTCTTGTTCCTTAATCACACATTGCTACTGTTTGCTTTAAAAATAATTTCTTCTCATTGATCATATTTCAAAAAGAAAATAATTTTTTCCTTTTTCCTTTTGATGTGTTCAGTAAGGAGAAGACAGGGAAAGGGGCCAAGAAGTTGTCACACTTGTGATTTCATCAAAAGCAACTAAATTTAGATCACAAAATATTAAGATGTAGCCGATGCCCACAGAGCGATTAATGTGGAAAACATCTGGAGCAACCTAAAACCAAGACAGTCCAGGAGGTATCTGAATGGGAACTTGGTGACTCAAGCGGGACTGGCAGTCTTTCAGCGGTGGGCTTCCTTCCTATTACCTACACCGCATTCCCTTAGCAGCCCCTAATCCTGATTTCGACTGTTTGGAACGAGCAATTCACAGACCCCACTACACCCAGCAGCTGGCTGGCGTATCATTTTTCCGTCCTTATAATTAAATACAAAATAAAGGAAATATTCCAGCACCTTTCAAAAGGAGTGTGTTTGATATTCAAAGGGTTTACGCTATTTACTACACACGCCTCATACAAAACTAAGGATTTTGAAGCAGAAAACAGCTTTGGTTAGAATTTAGTACTATTTTTTCCCTCTTTGTCCACTGTTTCCTCTGGGTTAAGAGCACAAACAGATCTGCTTCTCGTCAAAACAGCCATTAAGTAAAATGGAAAAGGTTGTGGTTATGTTAAACAAACGTACTCCTAATATGCTTTTATTCCAAAAGCCTTAACTAAGCTATTTCTCTCTGAAGACACCACTGCGTCCCAGCATTTGTCAGAATCTTTTTCAAAACAGTTTTATTTATGGTGAAAACCTTAATAGCTTGAACAACTAAACAGGCCACTCACCAAGTGGCTTACAGAGAATAAAGCCACTCCACGGGGGCACAAACAATATTGACAATTTTATTCATTTAACCTGAAGTTGGGGTGTGGGATTTAAACCCTGGTGAAACTGGCCACAATAAGCACTAATTGCCCTCCTTACAAAAATAAGACACTGGAATTTCTGAAATCCCTTTGTCAAATGTCTTTATTTACTTTGTCTAATGCAAGTTTCTTTGATTAGCTAAACTTTGCTGTTATCAACACTTCTTGCTTATCGGCTTGCCCTAGGCGAATGACACGTTCGCCACTCCTCTCCCCAGATAAAGCAAATCCCTTGTTTAACTTGTTCAAGAACAAACGAAGCTCTTCCCTCTACTCTTACAACTTAATAGGCATGTTTGGAGGCTTAATTACAAAAGGGGGAATTTCTACAGGTAAAAGCTCTCTCAAATGGAATAACTAACTTTCCAAGAAGATCTTGAGTATTCCACCTCGTTAAAAAAATGTTTCATTACAAACTTCTCTAAGAAAACGTTTCAGAGAACCCCCGTACCCCAAGATTCCCCTGAAATTGCTCATACTGTTTTAACTGCTACGGAGAGGACGGGTTTAAAAGAGCTTTTAGTACACTGGATAATTATTTTGTAACACTCAGTTTGAGCTCTCCTCTAGAAAAAAAAGGGGCAGCAAGCAAGCATAGGCATTTACCAGGTAGCTGAAGATTAAGACACCTTCTGAAAATGATATTCTTTTTGCCTTGCGGATGGCTGCACGAAATGTTAACTCAGACAGCCAGACTGTTGGCATCAAATGGTTATTGATTTTCCAGCTACGAACCTGTTGATTTCCTGGCCCAAGAAGCTAGTCTCGATTCTTCAGAAAAACTTTCAGAAGGGCAATTTAAATCCTGCCATTGTCTCTTCTCTCCTTTTTTTGTGTCTCTCTTTAGATAAGCCACCATGTTATTAGGAAAACTCAATTTCTCCCAGTTAAACTTTGACCTCTTTGAAAACAAAGATTTAAAATGTCATTTTCAGGCTAATGCTCCAGTGAATTGTCAAATAAAGTACCAAAAACATTTTGATAGATAGCCGAGCCATTTATCTAAATCAATGTCAGAGCGGGCGAAGCATCCTGCAGGCTTCCCCTACAGCCACCCGAAGGTGGGATTTTGCTGGGACTCCTGGTCATTTCTCAAGGCTGCAGCCAAGCTACTGTTGACCAGATGCGTGCCTCGGCACAGCGTCAGCATCAGATAACCAAACTGTCAATATTTTTTTAAAAAGCTGGGCTACTTCACTTATACTTCCTTCCATTTAACTGACATCCAGGTTCCCGGCTGAACGGCAAGATATGGAAATAATGGATGGCCCAGCCCAAGGGGTGTTCACTGCCAGTAGTTTTTTTAGCAAAACAGCAACTTCTTAGACCAACAAAGTGACTCGGAAAGGTGGCAGCAGGGTCATTGCTAAGAAATATTGCTTTCCTTAGCAAGGAAAACATTGGCGGCGGCAGCCTACACTGGTGCTTTATGAACTTCTGGAGCAGTAGCTACCTTAAGTAGGCTCAATTCCTTGCAGGGAAGATGTCATATTTTAATTACTCCGGACTGTGGAAATACACAAGAGGGGGAGATACACAACTAGCAGCAAATCCACAGAACAGCAAAGTTAAATTCCCCTCTGCATACATCTTATGAAAAACTGCACGATATGGCAAACTGCCCTACTTGAAGAATGTTTCAGAGTCCTGTGGTCACCCTCTCTACCCCCCTCCCTCTGTGCATATTTAAAAAATTATTTTCAAGAGACTATCAGAGTGCTAAGGAGAGAAGCATGGATGCAGGAGGGGTTCTCTGGGAAGAAAACATCTACCAGGAAATTTTTAGCAGCGGGAATCAGTATGCACACCAGCATATCACACACCCTTCAGCATTAAACCCTTTGTCTTGCCACCGTTGCAGTTTATTTCCAATGTCTTTATTGCATGCAAAAGAGACAATTTTTTTTTCTTGGTAGAAGAAGGGAAAAATGAACCTACATTGAGCAGTGTGCCGATGCTGCCATTCGCTTTGGGTCAATCCACTGAAGCATGCTTTGAGAGCTTTCTCCTGGAGCATGCAGGAAGACGGACTCGCAGTGTAGAAATCCAGGATTTGCCCAGGACTCACTGACAGAACATCCATACAGTCAAACATGATCTCCCCTGCACCGAATGTCTGCAAAAGTGCTTATCCTCTAGGTGTGGAGGCAAATGGCATAGAAAAGTCCACCCAACTCCATCAAACTCTGCCCCTTTTTTGGCACGTAGGCTGTTGGTCTTTTTCCCAGCCCCGAATCATGAATTATGACAGACAAGCCAGCTAAAAGCCTGTAATTGATCCAAATGATCATTTACCATTTTCCAGGCTTGCTCGGCCAATCCAGCCGGGGCGGGGGGTTCCCAGAAAGATCCCAAGTTCTCCTTCCAAGGAAATGGTTGCAAAAAGCCTTCCGAATGCGCTCCGGATCCTACCCCGACGGTGCCCAGACAAGCCCTGCCTGGGTCGCTCGCGTCCTCGGCATCCCAGTCCTCAAACAGCTCTCGTGGGGGAATTCTGGTCCCCCCTTTGGCAAAGAATAGACCCTCCTGCCTCTGAACAGCTCACTTCCTACTACTTCTGTCACACAGAATGAAAGATTGAATTGCCTAATATATGCGAGTGAACTTTCGGTGAACCCTTCCCGGGCTGCTAACCTTCAAATGACCCAACTAGTCTGACATCACCAACTCCCAGGATTCTCACAGAGCTTAAAAACTCCCAGCAGCCCTGCAAAAGCAGACAGCCAGAGAGGCAGGCAGCGAGCACACAAGCCGGCGCTTTCTTTCCCATTTCTCACCTTAAAAACAATGCAAGAAGTGCTTTTAAAACGAGCAGGGGAGGAGCCAGGACACCGCTCCCAGCTCCCGCGTTGAGCGCCAACTTCTCTCCCTTTACGCCTTTTCATTTGCCGCGGCCGAGCTCGGAAAGGAGCGGTGCCCCTTGCCCGCTGGCTCCCTCCCGCCACCTCGCCCCCGGCCCAACCTTTAAATTCCTCCCAGCGCCTCTCTGTCTGTTAAATTCCTTGTAACTTATGTATTTTTCCACTCCCGAAAAAGCACAGGCAAGACCTAAACTGTAGAACAGAGAGAGGCTACACCTCGGGGAAGCCTTGGGTTGAGAAACTTTCCATTCGAGTGCAGTCTTTTTTTTTTTTTCTTTCCCTTCCCTCTTTCTCCCTCTTGCAAGCCGTGGAGGAAAGGTCTGCATTTACTCGAGAGGAAAATTCACCTTTTTGGTTTCATTTACTTTTCAAAACCTTACCGGGGCTGCATGCAGCATATGGGCAGTGAGGAATTATTAGTTAGCTTTTTTAACCCCAAACATATGACATATGTACAGCACGTATTTTCTCTGTGCCTCGTACTTTTCTCATTCTCTCTCTTCCTCTCTCCCCCTCGCTCTGCCTCTCTCTCTCTCAGGATTTTTTTTAGCTTTTAATTCCAGGTCTACTACACGGACCAGCTGTGTGATCTGTGATCTTGTAGGAGTATTTAATTTCCCTGGGCCTCAGTTTCTTCCTCTGTTAAATGGACATATAATAACACCCATCTCAGTGGCTCACCGAGAACACAGAGATAATACTTGTAGGGTCCTCAGTAAATATACTGGAATAAGAGCTGGCTGTGACTTATCTTCATACTTTTCCACTGCAGGAAGAGCCCACCAGGGCAACTGAGCTCTGCAGAGAACACACCATTCAGACCAAGGCTCGAACCCAGCTCCCCAGGATTCCAAGCCAGCTGAAAACTACTTTGCTGTTCCCACAGCCATGCACCCCAAACAATGTGTAGGTGGCCTCTCATCATGCACATGTAACACTACATAATTAAATACACATTTTGGAAGCTGGTTAAGTCTGAGCATTTTATATGTCTACAAGCCAGATTTTGTCCATATCAACCCTGGCCCAATTTTGGTTATTTATTGAAGTAATTTTTAGAGAAGAAAAATAATTTTTTAAAAAACCCCTTTCATACTGATTCAACCTAGAGGAAAGAGAAGCTTTCCAGACAAGTTTAAAAACATGAAATACAGAGGCAATATTTGCCAATAAACCCAGGCAGACAGAGGGCTTTACAAGGGAGAGCCCGTCCATCTTGGAGCCATTTTGCACCGCTGGCCTCAAGGACGCAGGTACATCAAGGGAGAACTCTGGGAGGAAGGAACACACTCTTCTGCCTCTGCTGCCTCCACCAAACGGGCAGCTAAGGAAGTGGGCAGGGAGAAGCACTGCCCAGGTCCCCTTCTTGTGGACAGTGCCAGAATGTGTGTCAGTGCCCAGGCCTCTTAAAAGCCTGTCAAGGGGCACCTCATCCCACGGTGAAACGCTGCTCTGTCTAGCAGAGGTTGCTACGTGGCACTGGTGGTGTAACATGAAAAGTATGCATTGTACACACTTATCGAGCCCAAGATCCTTTTATGAAGGTACAGTAAAACAGTTTTCAGCCCACCAAGCTCAGTTTTTGCCATTGAAAAGTTCAAGGTGATAAGACGGTGAGATTTTGCTGAATCTATGTGTTTGCTTTTTTTCCTCCCTCTGCCTTTTTTAGATGGCCATTATTTTAAAAGAGCTTGGTTATAAGAAACCTTTAACTGTGAAGAAATCATACATTTTAAACAAAGGAGTCCAGAAGAATTTACAAAACAGTTACCATGTTGCCATTAAGATAGCTATAAAGATATACGAAGTACCATATTATATTCCAATTGCTACTTGGTCCATAACACATGCAGCTCCAAATGCTTATTCAAGGTCCTCAGAGTTCCTTGGAAACCGGGTTCCTTTATACCCAGTAATGAATCGGATGGCAAGGTGTTTACTGAGTGGACAGGAAGTAGCCATGTTCAAAGTGCAACCTGAGCAACTCAGAGAAGAGAAAGATGGCGCCGTGGGCAGGGACATTGAGGGGGCAGATCTTGGGTGTGCCTCGCTGTCTGGCTTGGCATCTTTCCCACAGGTGGGGAGGTACTGGGTCATAGGAGGCCAAGATGAGGATGGACACCGCCAACATTCTGTTTCTTGTCATTCCTTAAGCTGGAGAATCAGCTCCGTCACTCCAAGATTCCTTCCCCTTCATGGTGTTATTGCTCAACATCAAGATACAGTATGTGTGTGGAAATGGCATTTGAAAGACTTGGTATTTTCTTTTTTGTACAAGATTTAAGATTTATAATAACCTAGAAGTTCTTTAACTGTAGGAGAATGAGCTTGCGCCTTGAAATGAATGATCACTATTTAAATCCTTGTGAATAGACTATTATGGGTTTCTTATAATGCAATGGTGCACACCAGTCAGTTCATCACTTCTCATCATGAATTAATTATACTCATAGCAATGATGAGAGCTATTATTTAATTCAAGTATTAATTCATAAAGCTGACTCACAATTTAGCCACATTTTTATCAGTAAGTCTAATTCTTCCAGTCCTTGAAAATGTAATGCTTTTTCTAAATTCTTCATGTTATACAAAATTAAGAAAAGACACACAAATAAGCCACATTTCTTTAAAAATATATCTCTGTGACATGGAGATTAAAGAGTGAGATAGTCAAAAAATGGACTAATTAATTTGTTCACAATGCAGTTTAAGTTATTGATAACCATTTTAAACATTAGTCAAATAGAAGAAACTTTCCCAAATATCTCTACGTCTGGCAAAAAATAATATTCTAATATGTGTCATCTCCTGTCTTTGTGCCTGATCAACAAATTAATAAAAGCTCCCCCAACTCACAATCAAACAAAAAGCAAAAACCAAAAGTTTGAGAGCAAAATCCATTCTGTTTCAGAGTAACTGTGTATTTGTCAGTGTGACACAGCACATTTGAAACCCATAATCATAAAACAAAAATTTATAGCCAAGGTTCAGGGTCTACATCTGTTTCTCTGGTTTTTGTACAGCAATTACCCACTGGACAATCCAGAGAGAAACACCATGAATCACACTCTGCAAACATGTTTGAACTCGCAAGTTTCCCGAAGAAAGAGCAGGAATCTCCGTGCACCAGCATTGCAGTCAGCCATGTTAAAAATTGGACAAATACCTTGTGATGTCTAAATAAAAAGATTCTTACAGGTACAAACACATCCACCAGGCCATGAGGTATGCAAAATGCAGGCAGACAGAGGAGTGCGGTGGAGGAAAGTGGACACTGATTGTTTTAAAAAGATACGCCTACCTCTTCTGTGGTTTGTTTTTGATTTATTTCATTTTTAATTTTTTTCCCTGTTAACCCCATATAAAACCTTCTTGCCACAGTCTGTCAGAAGAATACTTGGCTAGTACTGAATGATATGTATGCTTCTATGGGGAGGACAAACCCAGGATGTCCCAGGCACAGGGGTAAAAGTAAGGCTGTTTCTGGGGCTTCGGTCCTACCAGCCCAGCTGCTTGTGTCGGTAACTGGGAGAAGTTCTAACACCAATAAACGCATGGAAACCTTCCTTCTGGCCCCTCACTCTGAACATCTGCCAACATAAAGAGGCTACCCATACATAAATGGGCATGGGTGTGTTTAATAGAACTTCAGAAAAACTGGCAGTGGACTAGTTTGGCCCATGGGCTATATTGTCCCTGTATGTTCTAAACCAGCATTTCACAGTTTCACTTAATTCTGCATTACCTTGTCTCTGGCCTATACAACTTTGATACATAAACTTGGGTGTTGTTAACAATCTTAATTATCCTTCTCCTTTTCTTCTTTTGTCCCTAAAAGCTTTTCCCAGTTCCAACTTGTATATCACATAAAAAATCATATAGCTTACAGATCTTTTATGTATTCATCCAGAATGTGTTAGGCTAGGATATATCCAGAATCATCTTTCTGTCTTTCCCATTTTGTTTCTTTGTCTTTGTTTCTGGAGACAGAGTCTCACTATGTATCCAACCCAGGCTCGAACTTGTGATACTCCCATCTCAGCCTTCTGAGTGCTAGGATGACAGGTGCACGTGATCACATCTGTATTTTTCTTTCTTGACTCATAATTTCCACTTCTTCATCTCTTCCTTCAAAATGTGCGCAGGTGCAGCCTTCGTTGCTCTCTCCACACCACGCCATGTTTTAAAGCCTAGTGTTTCCATCATCACCCCCTCCCTCACAGACGATGACAGGACTTGGGAGCTGGAAAAATGCAATGATCACTTCTGAGAATAAATGTCAATGGTGCCCCCATGCTGGAACTTGCTCACAACTTCCCTGTGTTATTCTGTGTGAATATTCTTCTTTCAGTCTCACCTCAATACATTTTCCAGTGAGCTAAGATTAGATGTGCCCCCTCGTTGGCAGAGCACCTGGAACACCTGGAATCCTCTGAAGGACATAAAGAAGCACAAAAGATGCTAAGAATGCGCCACCTTCATTTCATACTAATCTTAATAAAGAATAGTCTATAACTGCAATGCTTCCTTCATTCCTAGTTCAGTACTTCATTTTGCGCAATCATATGTATGAACAGAGGCTATGAGTTGGCTCTTAAACTGTGCTGTTCAAATTAATTAAAGTCAAGCAATTAAAAACTCAGTTCCTCATCATATTAGCCTCACTCTAAACACTCAAAAGTTCACGTGGCCAGTGGGTATGAAGTTGCTAGGACAGCGTGAGCACAGGACATTCCCACTATGGCAGGAGGTTCCATCAGGCTGCAGTGCTCTAGCAGGTCAGCTTAATCACCAGAGAGGCAGTGTCACACAGTGGTGGAACCACAGAGCTTGGACTCCAGTGGATGTGTCTAATCCCCAGCTTCACTCTTAGTACCTGTCTCACCCAGGCAAGTTACTTCACGTCAGTGTACCTTCTTTCACTCATAAAATGGAGATATTAAAGGTACCTAATCACGGGGTCGTGGTAAAGATGAAATGAAGGAATATAAGTAAAAAGCACTTAGAACACTGTCTGAGTTTAAAAATGTTAGCATGAAGTCTACAAGGAAAAACTGAAGTGAGGAACACATCCCTCACTGCTGTCCCAATACTACTAGTACCACGTCCAGAGGATCTCTGTCAGAGCAGTTATCTTCAACCTGGAGAAACATCTTGGGCTGAATGGCCCTGGTATACACCGTTGGAGCAAATGTCCCAAGAGAGTTTCTATGCATGCCTGGTTAAGGACTGCTGTGCCAAAGCATCTGTTTTGTATATATATAGTCACTGACTTCACAATGGTTTTGCTAACAGTTTTTGAACTTCACAGTGCAGCAAGAGCTGCAAGCATTCAGCACAAACTATACTGGAATTCAGAATTGTGATCTTTTCCTGGACTAGTAGTACCTAGCAAGATATTCTCCCCACACGGCATCTGCAGCAAGCCACAGCTCCTGCTCAGCCATGTGAGCAGGAGGGTAACACCTGATACAAGTGTACTGTACTGCTTGCCTTGCTGTTTGTTAGGTTAAATTATTTTTTACAGTATTTTCCACTGACAATGGGCTCATGAGAAATGACCTCATCATAAGGTGAGGGACATCTTTACTGCATAAAAACAGATGGCTTTATTGGTTTTCTTTTACAATGCAGACATCAAGTTGGAATTGCAATGAAGTATTTGAAATGCTACTCCTACTGGAGGGAGGAAACAGATCACATGACTTGCTGTTATCTGCAGACACTATATTTAGCCTCAGGAACTCAAAGTCAATTATAGTTAATTAAATGGCAATGATATTGCACAGGATGGAAGACTTACACTATTTCTCTCTTTTATCATTCCGTACATCCAAGGCATCTAGGTATCATTCTTCTATCATTCATCCATCTCACCCACCTATCCATTCACTTACCTGTCATTAACCCATCCATGCATCGTCCATTTACCTATCTACCAAGCCATCTGTCTGCCTTTTTAATTATCCATCTACTTACTTGTCCATTTATCCATCCTCCCATCCATCCATCCATCCATCCATCCATCCATCCATCCATCCACCCACCCATCCATCCACCCATCCATCCATCCATCCATCCATCCACCCATCCATCCATCCATCCATAGAGCCATCTACCCATGATCTAATCACTAAAAGTGATGAACCAGTGTATAACTTTTTCAAAGGCAATTTATCAACTTAGGGGAGGACAAAAGTAAAGTTTCTCAGATCATGCATGTATCTACCTCTACAATCCTTAAAAAGTTTTCCTGAAAAGATATGCTGCTAGAAGAAATAAAGACAAAGGCACTGTTTTAGTTAAACAGGACTGATAAATCAGTTTGGGACCAGAGTGCCCCCAAGATCTAACACTGATCCTTAAGAACATCCCAGGGTTTGAAATGCTAATGAAGCCAATTCTATTAGCAACACAAAAGTTTCTAACTCTGAGGGAAAGCTAAAGGCCTAAAGGAATTTTCTTCCGATTGTACTGGGAAAGGGAATGTGAAAAAGTACAAAATACATCAGAGGGACAGTGGAAAGAGAATAGAGTTGAAATTCATACTGATCTCTGACAAAGAAAAAGGCAAACAAAAAGCCCAATGTGACTGATTGAGAATTGTCAGAAAAATAAGCCAGACAGAAATCCCTGTGAAATTTCTGTTGAGGAAACAATGATGTGTATATGAGCATGTCACAAGCCACGTGAATACAATAAGAGGGGTTTCTTCTTTTTAGTGAGAAAATAACGTCTCTAAAATTGCAAAGTTTAAAGTCGTTTTCTCAATGTGCACTTCATCCAGGGGCTTTCAAATTTTCGCTTTGAGAAGACAGTGTGGCCACTTCCAAAATTACTTTCTAGTGTTTTGTTATTGTTTGCTTGTTTTTTAGTTAATGATGTTTCAAAAAAGATCAACAGGGCTATTTCAGAAGGCAACAGTTCCAAAATTGAAGGTACACACACACACATACACACACACACACACACACGCACACACACACACACACACACACACGCACACACACACACCATATATCTGACACGGCAAGAAAGGGAAAGAATAGCCAGACACTGGAGCCTCTCTTGCCCGCTCTGTTTATGGGGAATGTGCAGTGAAAATGTAAGGTCTGTTCTGAGGATGCCCAGCATGGCAGTTTTAGGCCTTTATACCCAGGGCTACCTGATGCAAATTTCTAGGGTTAAAGTCCGGTAATTTTCATCTGAAGCAAGGCCCCAGGCATTTACCCTGTGTAGTTCCATGTGTGTCTCTTTGATCCGACGGTGCATTCTGCACAGTGAACACCAGGCCGTAGAAGAGCCGTGAGGGCAGTGGTGGTGAACGTATGGCACGCGTGCTGCAGTGGGTTTTGGGGATCATTGAAAGCTCTGAAAGGTTCGCCATCACAGCTCTAGCGTGTTAGGTGGGAAAAGGACTCTCTCTCTTTTGATCAGAGATTTAGTCAGGCTTCTCTAAGTCCTCTGCCTGGCTAGGCTTGACCTTCAGCTTCTCTCTCTGTCTTTGCAGAATTCAGTTTGAGCCCTCTATTTTTCTAGTATGCTCCTGGAGACTGAACCAGAGTGTCATGCACGCTAGGAAAGCACTCTGCCACTCAGCTGCACCCCCAGCGCCAGTTGATGTTTCTGAGGCAGTTTAAGGAAAAATCCCTCACTCTTGGTGTTGACAGTACAGAGTACAGCACCCCGAAATGTGGCATCTTGGCACTTGGGAGCTGGTGATAGAAGGTCACAGAAGAGAATCTGAACAAACAGGAGCTGCTAAGTTCCTCCTGTTGATTACCACTGGAGTACCTGGCTTTGTTTATTCATACTGTTCTACAGCCATCCATAGCTCCACCAGGCCCAGCTCACAAACACGCAAACTTACCTGTTTCATTTTGTGCTCATTCTCCAAGACCCCCCATAGTACGTACAGATTATACACAGTAAATATGTGTCCTTCTCTCTCGTTATAAAGGCCTCAGCCGTACATGACTCTGCTGAGACCTACATGCAGATGTGGACAGCATCTCTCGGAAAGGCAAAACCACAACGTAGAATGATCCTGGGTCCTAGAATGTCCTTGTGGAGCACAGATTCCCTCCCAGCCGGGACGTTTCATCTCTAGGCCGTTACAGGAGAGAGAAGCGAACTTTTCTATTCTTTGTGCTGACAGGTTTTGGGGTCTCTCTTTAAATCAAGTTTGGTCCATATACTCTCTTGATTTGTTTGAAATTTGAAAAAGAAAAATTTGTTGGTATTTCTCAAGTAATTGCCCAAATTCTTTGAGTTCCCCCTTTTGTGAAAGACCTTCCCCGCCTCCCCGCATGGGCTAGGTTATTCTCTCTGTTCTTGCAAAACGGGTCAATGTCAGGGAACACACAGGAGTTGTACTCCCATCATGCACCAGACACAGACACACGTGGCAGAGGTTTTCCTCTGTCTGTGTGTTTAAAACAGCATGCAGCAAAGCTCTGGAGAAATTCATTCCTGATTCTGAACATTACTAATGGCTTCTGCAGAACAGCTCAGTTCTAAGGCTGAGGTTGGTCCTAGCCATCTTGGCTGGGCAGCCCCCAAAGTTCAGCATCAGATGCTCACATATGTGATTTGTGGCAAACCTGAAGGGTTAAGGACAGGCGAATCTAAAAAGACTGAGTTGGGAAGCCAGAGTCTAACTTCCTACTAAGAACTTATAAGGACATCTCTGGTCTCACCAGGACCACGAAGCAGCTGTTGTGACTTACAGTGCCCAGTATCTGTGGCTGAGGTGCCCCACATATACCTACTGCAGAATTACTGGTATGTCCCTCTGACAGGTCCGATAAGGCTGCCAAATACCATACTCTAGGTCACAGCTGGCAGACTCCAAAGACCTAATTCAGCCTACTACTTGTTATAAAGTGAAATTTTACTGAAGCTCAGATGACAAACTATTTTATTTTTGTTTGGCTGCTTGGGCATGACAGTGTCGAATGATTGTAGCTGAAACTGTATGGGCTATGAAGCTAAAAATATTTAAAATCTGTACCGTTAAAGAAAAAAAATGTTGACTGTAGTCTATCAGCGAGCATGAAACTTGGTAATATCCTAATATGTAGGGTTTTTCAAGATCTAAAGTTCTCAGTTCAAATACCATCTGTCTGTCTGTCTGTCTGTCTATCTACCTATTTTTGTGGTACTGGAGGTTGAACTTAGAGCCTCTGCACTGGACTATATCCCAAGGCCTTTTGAGTTTTTGTTTAGAGACAGGGTCTTACTGAGTTGCCCAGCCTGGGCTTGAATTTGCGATTCTCCTGCCTCAGCTTCCCGAAGTGCTAGAATTTTAGGTGTGTGCCATCCCATCAGGCTTGTAGCTATTGCTTAAACATGCCAAATTTCTTTAGTGTCTTTGAATTTATTTTTGCTCTACCTGACATACTTTTTGGTCAGATATCAACTGACTCATTGTAGTATTTTCTTCAGTTCTTTTTAAAAATATTGCCTTCAGTGAGATAGGAATGACTCCATTTAAAATAAGAAGTCTTACCACTGCATGTTCCTTGATCCTGCATTTTCCTTATGGCCCTAACACGGCATATATTTACTCTTTAGTATATATGTTCAATAACTATAGCAACCTAATCCAGTGTATTACTATGACCCTGTGTGAGAATAGTACAGAACACATAATAATCTCTTCATAAATACTTGGTAAATGAGTGAATGACTGAATGAACAAATGAATGAACTAGTAGTCTTTCTTGGAAGACACTGCTTAGAAGAGCCATATATAATTTGATTGAAATTTAAAATTGCAGAAACTATGCAGCACTGTTTCAAAGTAACTTCTGTACTGTAGATAAAATTAGCACTACTGTAATTATTATAAGACATGAATAAAAATGAAATCTGTGGCATAAGCTTTCTGCTGTGTACTCATGGATAAGGAAGCTCAACCAACACTCAGACCAGGAAAAAGAACAGGATTTTCAAAAAATGCATGGGAACAACAAGAGCTCCATTGCAAGCAATAAAGCAATCAATGCCAACAACAAAACTGATTGATTGCTAGCATCTACAAAACTTAACTGAAATAGATAATAAAACTAAAACAAACAGAAGTAAAAGCTTTCAGAAAATGGGAAAAAATCTTGTGGCCTTGGGTTGCACAAAGATTTCTTAGATAGTACACCAAAACATAACCCTTAAAAAGCTAAACCAAGAATTTGGACATTATTATATTTAAAAATTTTCTATTATTTGAAAGACCCTACTAAAATAATGAAAAGATGGACCTAAGTCTAGAATAACCACTTTGCAAAGCCTGCACCCAATTATGAATTTTTATCCAGAAGAATTTTAAAAGTCAATAATAACGAAATAAGCACTTTTCTCCTCACCCTAATGGATAATTTCAACAGAAATGTCACAAAAGACACTAAAGCCATTAAAAGAAGCTCAACATATTAATTATTAGAGAAATGCAATTATTAGAGATGCCACTACATAACTACCAGAATTGCTAAAATTACAATGACTGTCATACTAAGAATTGCTGTGGATGTGGAGAAAGTATCTCTCTCATACACCACTATTAGTAGTAATCATGCAACTACTGCCAAAAAATGTAAGTAATTTCTTACAAATTTAAGCATATAATTACCAAATAATCTGGCCATTCTTCTCCTAGGTATTTACTCAAAACATTAAAGTCTATTCTATAACAAACATTCATAGCAACTTTATGTACAATAACTCTAAACAGAAGACAACCCAGCTGTCCAGGTGTATTGATGAAGTATGGTACATCCATACTATGGAAAACTTCTTGACAGTAAAAGGGAATGACTGTTGATATATGCTACAGCATAGATAAATTGCACAATGATTATGCAGGGGATACAAAATGGGTAAAAAATAATATCAACTTATATAAGAGAATTCTAGGAAATGCAACTTAATATATAGTATTAGAAAGCAAATCAGTGCTTGCCTGGGGAAGATTTGGGGGAAAAGTTAGGGACCAGAGCATGAAATGACAAAAGCATAGGCAAAAACCTCTGGGGATTGGTGGTTGATATGTTTGTATCTTGACTGTGGTGATGGTTTCACAGGCATGTGTGTGTGTGTGTGTGTGTGTGTGTGTATAAAATATATACACATATATGTATATATCCCAACAGATATATATATCAGGAAAGAAAAACTTGTATATTTTAACACTAAACTTATTAAGACATGACACTAATAAGTTATCTTTGGTATCTATAATTATAAGAGGTGCTCAAAGCGGTAATCATCAGCTTCCAGACATTTACCAGTATGGCAAAGTCCTGAACTATGTATATATTTTTTGGGCAGACTCTGTATATAAAATCTATAGATTTTACACTTTAACATTGTGCATTCTTTGGAAAAGACAGGTTCTCTGGGCAACCCATTTGGGTGCCCTTCTGTGTCTCTCTGACAGAAGCTTTCTTCTCCTAAAGAAATATATTTTGTTCTTTAAAAATCACAGTGTGCACATTATAGTATGTAAATGATACTTCAATAAAGCTTTGCAGAAGATAATATTTAATACTTTAAATCCAATATGCTATAGATACTAATCCTTAACAATAAATGATGGCCGTGTCAAATACCAAGCAGTTGGCTGACAAACCTGTTTTAAGTATGTGAAGCAAGATCAACAACAAGGCTACAGTGAAAATAAAGCAGCAAGATAACAAGGGTTGATGAGCATGTGGGAAAAAAAGGTATGAATTTTCTTCTACTACTAGTGGGAATGCATTTTGTATGCCTGTTGGAAAACCATTTGTTAATACCTATAGAAAACTGACATACCTCCAAAGTCAAGAGCTTGATAATTCTATTCCTACATGTATACTCCATATAAATGCAGATGTGTGTGTGTGTGTGTGTGTGTGCATGTGTCTGTGTAGCCATATCAGTAGGAATTATAGTAGTCCCAAACAGAAAACTACTCAAATATTTACCTATCAATAGAATGAATAAATAAAATGTCAAGGTCTCACAGAATACTGCTAAGTAGCAGTGAGAATGCCTGAACTTCAACTACATGCAAATGTGAATGAATGCTACAGTGTTGTGTGAAAGAAGCCAGAAATACATAAAAAAGCACAACTCTATAATTCCATTCATACAAAGTTCAAAGAGAGGTCTACTTAATCTGTGTCACTAGAAGCAGTGATACTAGTCACCCTTGGGTGAGGATTCAAAGAAGGTACAAAGGGGCTGTGATGGTGCTCTGTTTCCAGACCACTGTGCTAGTTAAATGTTTATTATTGGTCATTAATAAAACTAACAAACCACATATTTATTTTTGTGTACTTCTATGTATGCTATATTTCAATAGAAGTGGTTAGTGAAAAAATAAGAGTGGATGAGACTAGTAACTCACAGATTTTTAAAAAATTCTCAATTGGTCCTTGGACTCAAAAAGTGTGACAACAACTACTTCTGTCAGCAGTCCTAGGAAGGTAAGGAACTCTCAGCAGAAGCAGGTCAAATATTGGAGTTGGGAAGACAGAAGGCCGGGAATCACTAGAGAACCAGCTTTGAATGTTTAACTTGTAAGTACAAAGGGCATTGTCATGAAACCGCAGGTCAGCATCTAAATTTACTAGGTCTCCTTGGGTAATAGTAACATCCACTACAGAAACTGCGAAGCCTCTACATATTAAAATATAATTTTTATTTTTTAAATAAATATCTGAGTAATTCATTGAAGGCAGAAGAATGAAATGAGAGGCAGGGGACAAAAGAAAAATAAAATATTTATTTTCCTCTAGGTAATTGTTCTACTATCAATTCCTCACCAAGAAGCACCTTGATTGCGAAGTATTATTAGAAGCCAAAGCCATTAGATAATTTGCAGAGTCATTTCCAGGAAGCCTCCAGGTCTCAAATGCTCCCTCATGACCACTTCTCACACAATTCCTGGCTGAAAGGAAACTTCCAAAAGCAGAATGGGTGATTGCACTTCAGTTTCCCATTTGTCAGTTGCTTCTACTCTCTTCCCATCCAATCTCCTATCTCCTACACACCCTGCAATCCTGCCCCACTTTTCTGGATTTCCTGTTGTCTCCCAAAGTGATCCTGCATCTGTAGGCTGGCTGAGAGTTTGGGTAGCTTGGGATCGTCTCTCTAGCTATCCAGGAGTCACCACCCTTTCTGCCAGAAAATTCTCCTTTTTTATATCAACTAAACATAAAAGGGATATGAAACCACAATCCTAAAGCAGGGCAGCACTATTCCCTGGGAAGCTGAGAAACTTTGAGATATTTTGGGTTGCCTTTTGGGGGGCATTACTGGAACTGAGTAGGTAATGCCAGAGATGTTAGCTTGTACATAGTGCAGAAGCCTCCATGTTCTACATGACTTTAGAAAGTAGGTAGTTCATCCAAACCCGTTTTATGAGACTAGCACCTGTCTGGCAAATGCAAGGTCCTGAGTTCGATTGCTGGTCCAAAAATTGCTTTTTTTTCTGAGTCTAATTCCTTGTACACAAATTATTTTTTGCATGATTTTAACATGCAGTGGATTTTCCAAGGTTTGATTATCTCGTGGATTAGGGGAAGAATATGGTTTGTATTGTGCTGACTTTGCCTAGGGTTGATCATCATTTCAAGAAATCTTGTTGCTTTATCAAAACCTCACCTCTGTCAGTCTGCACTGTAGCCATTGCTTTTATCCTGGTTGTACATAAAGATATGAATATCTGGTTTTGCAATCTTACCTTGAAGTGTAGTCATGCTATTAAAATCCAAAGTTTTATGAGAAATTACTTTATTTTTTTCTACATATTATCATTGGGATATTATGCTGATTTTTTTCAAAAAATGTTTTCCACAGGTAGAGCATATTACTTATGAATTTTATTGTAGAATGATAGAGGAAACACTGGGAAATATTTATTAAACAAAGGTTGGGATTCACTGGCTTGGAGAAACAGCTCCAATTCTGAAAAGTGTTCACATGCCTCTGAAAGGCCTTGACTTTTTATACCAAATATAGGCTGACCTTTGCCCAGTGGCATCTTGATAAATATTTAACAAATGGCCTTCTGGAGAGAAGGACGGAGAGAAGGGGGAAAGCTCTGATTTGCAGGGCTTACTGATCTACGTGGCCTAAACACTGACCGGGGCCAATTTAAAGAATCAAACAACATGAAATCACTGGACATAGACTAGGGTAAAGACACTAAGAATTGACTTCTAGGAACACACAGTACTCAGGTGAGAGGATCTGAGAAATCACCAGTTATCAAATTTCTGCTTAGAGACCCCATCTTTTTCTAGGTTATTCTAACAGGGCTCAGGGGACCATAACGAAAATGGGGACAAAACAAGTTCCAAGTTTACATGAAAAGCCCAGAAAGCACAAGGCTCAAACACTGCTCCATTAGGAAAAAAAAAAAATACTTAAGTCAGCAGGTATCAGCTGAGATTCCAGGAATCTTTTGCCAATAGATCTTCTGCAAATGGGAAAGGGACCGAGAAATAGAGGGAGGGGAGAGGGGAAGGGAATATAAAAATAATTAAGATGTGTTATTATAAGTATCAACTCCCCAAGGTGAATATAATCATCATGTGCCGCAAATACACACTAGTAAAACATTACAAAGGAGATTTGAGGATAAAAACAACTGCCATGTTCAGCTGAGAAGTACAGGACTGCGATACGTTTCTGTCATTTACTGTACTGTCAACTTGAGAGAAGACATTAGAAATAGATTTGTGAGACTATTTAACGCCAGCACCTGGAAAAGCACCATTTCATTCACCAGGCAATGGAAACTCATGAGAGTCAGCTTGGGCCTGCTTAGTTGTAACTCACCTTGTGTTTGCTAAACAGAGAAAGGGACACCTACTGTGACTGACAGGGTACCTATGCTCAGCTGTTCCTTCACCAGTTGTTTTTAGGAATAGGGGATCCTCACCATGTGATGCATTTGGGCCACCTACAAGATCTCTTCAAGAGAGAATGATGAATGGATTATTGGCTAAGAGAAAGGATGAAAACAAAACCTAGACTGGTTCAGACCTAAAAAAATGATCAAGATCTATGGCCTAATGCAAATTCTGTACTTGTGTGATTTAGAGTCTGTCCAGGAAGAAATTAGCAGTATTTCCATTGTTTCTGAAACTCCCTGCTAAAGAACAGTGAAGGATTTGTGTGATGTGAAAAGAAGACCCCACTGTATAAAAGTCACTAAAGTGCTGTCTTTGCCTATGGTGATATGAACAATGACATTTTTTGAGAGTGGATGTTGGAAAGTTGCTCAGTTTTCTTGCCCCTAGACCTTAATTTTACTGGCTACTTTGAATTCTGCATGTTACTAGAGAGATTGTCAACATAAAGTCCCTAATAAAGAAAAAAAATTGCACAGTTCACATTCTGTTTACCCCTTTAGTGCTTTCCCATCTTTAGAAATTAAATGCAGTCTTACAATAGTGCTCTTGTTCAATATTAAAAGGGGTAAGATTTTATTTATTTTTTTTTTTTTTGTGGTACTGGGGCTCGAACTCAGGACCTTGTGCTTGCCAAGCAAGCACTTATTCCACTGAGCTATATCCCCAGCCCAGGGTAAGACTTTAGGATTTCAAATTCTCTATGAATTCCAAATATGCATTGCTCAGGGAAGGTCCTTCGACCACATGGCACTACAGAGTTAATATAAATTTTCAATAAAGTCTTGAGTCTATGATGAATGTGCTCCAGACACAAAAGTTTACAGTGACCATCAACCAGGAAAACGTGCAACCCCAGCAGATAAAGGCATATGGTGCATGATCCGATGAGGGGGAAGAAGGCGAACTGAGTCTTTGCTAACAGCTGCTCAATGACAAAGAGGAAAGATAGTTGTATATGCTCTTGGGAAAACAACAAGGAAACATAGGGAGAATAATGTTTTTTGTTATGTCAGTGGAAGATATTTGTGAGCTACACATTTTCCTTTGGTATCAGGTATATAATGAATTCATGGCAATGAGAGAGTCACAGGTCATCAGATAGAATCACAAAGAACTTGCTGCACTAACACTTTCCTACCTGAGCTTTTAATAACAAAATATCTTTTGTTGTTATTTCTTAAATGTCACAGTGGTGCTTACACTGTTGTAGCTTGATTTCCCGTCTGCCTAGAGCCAGGCAGTCTTCCCTTAACAATTCCTTAATGGCAATAGAATTTCCAGTGTCACTGGAGATAATGCCCAAGCCATTACTTCATCTTTTTTTAAGGCAACTGTAGGGAGTGAGCACCAGCTGTTTGCAGCTGTTATAATACCTGTTGGTATTACTGAGAAATCAAGAAATGAGAGACTGAGCCAGTTGGGTGTAGCAGGTGAAAGACGACACATGTTATGTTTATGGGTCAGGTTGAGTTACCCAAGAAACAAACACTGAGATAACGTTTGGAATACAAGCAGTTACACGGGGAAATCCAGGATGGCAAAGGACAGAGACCAATAAAAGATATGGTAGGAATTTATCACTGGGAATCTTGGGAGACGTACAGAATGCTCCTAAGAACTATTGTCCTAAAAGAGCAAGAGAGTTAGAGGATTTGTTTACCAACTTTCCTGCTGTCCTTTTACAGGGTGGCTCAATTTTCGGATACTTTTGGTTTATACTGAGTAAGGGCCAAGGATGTTCTCATGGCCAGGAACAAAACCTTAAGGCACAGACTTGAATGTGTTCATCCTTTGGCACATAGAAAGGTGAAAGGATATGAATGGAATTCTGACAGTTACCTAAAACAGAGCGTGCGTGTGTGTGTGTGTGTGTGTGTGTGTGTGTGAGCGTGCACACACGCATACTTGTATATACAAATGTGCCAAAATACAGAAGGGGATGGACATAGAAGAATGGAACTAAGATAGACCTGAAAGGAAAGAAATGAACAGTGAAAGAGCCAGCAGGCAAACAGTATTTCTTAAAGGTACAGAAAAAAGACACCCCAAACAGTCAGGGATGATAATTACTCTGGCTCTCACTGAGAACCTACACTATTCAAGCAGTCATCTTGTACATATTATAGGCTCTGCAGCAATATTCAAAGTATTAGTACGTTGCCTTGGTTACTTTTCTCTCATTGCTGAGACAAAATGCCCAACACCCAAAGTCAAAGGGCAAAGATTTAGCTCACAATTTGTGGAGGTTTCAGTCCATAACTGGCTGGCTCCAAGGCAGGGTGGCTTTGCAAAGGGGCATCACAGATGCCAAACAGCTCATGGCAGGCAGAAGACAGTAAAGGCAAGCAAGCAAAGGGCCTTAACAGCATCCTTCTACCACTTTTATATTGTATTTAGGGAACAGAGCAGAGGCCAAGCCAATGAGAGGACTGATTTCATAATCATCCACCCTCAATCCTAGCTTCACACACTCTAAATCCAGCCACCTCTGAAAAGCCCCACCTACTGCTGCATGAGGCTTTGGGGGACATCTAGATATAAGCTGTACCATACATTCATAGTACAGATGAAGAAACTGAACTTCAGCTATCATATCCTGAATCTGAAAAAGGAACGAGCAAAACAGAATTCATATCCAAACCTGTTTTACTCTGAAGACTATGTTCCTTCGACTGCTGCAGTGGCTGGACTCTCATCTGCAGGGAGCCCTGTGGTAGAGACCAGGAACACCTTGGCTATTGGAGTGCAGAAAGTGGAAAGCCACTGAAGGCATTCAGGAGACGGATCTGTCACATGAGGAGACAGATCCTGAAAACGCGGGTAGGAGCAGCCATTCGGCTAACTATCAAAAAGTGTCGGTGATAGAGATAGAAAAAAACAGGTGTGAAAGACTGTATTTAGTACAGAAAATGTTATAGGACCTGGAAAACAAAGATAACTTCGAAGCAGCACTGCAAGAGATCTGTGGGTTGATACACAGCCATTGGGATATCTTCCTGTGAGTAGTGAGTTTTCACTACTACTGAATTGATGGAATACAAAATGTTTAAATTCAAGGGTCTGGTGTGACAGTGCTAGCTGTGGTCTCTGTCATCCTGCTCATTGCCTGGCCTGATCTGGCTTCAAGGCCTATGCTTCCTGTTTCTCTTCAGCTATTCTTAATGGCAGAACTGTGTTCCCCATATTCATGTGTTGAGGTCCCAACCCTAATGTCTCACAATGTAAGACAATAGATCTTTAAAGACAGTTAAAATGAGGCAAAGGATAAGGCCCTGATTCAATGTTTCTGATTTATCCAAGGATATTGGGACTTAAAGCATATTTAAGACGAGGAAGAGGCCGGGGGTAGGGACCTCTGTGTGTGCAGAGGTTCACCCATTTGAGGACAAAGCAGTTAGAAGGCAACTATCAGCAAGCTCAACAAAGAGGCCTTAGGAGAAACCAGCCTTTAGGCACCTTGATTTTGGACTTGTAGCCTCTAAAATTGAGATAGTAAATTTCTGTCCTTTAAGCCACCTAGTGTGCAAGATTTTGGTGTGGTAGTTTGAGTGATTACTGCAATCTCTGATGAAATCCTGTATTTCCTTAGAGTGAGTTTCCTTCACACACCAGAGGACAGCTCCCCTGGTTTGCTGTGGTATCTCACTGGGACCTGCAAAGGAGGTTTGGAACACCTCCACTGGATGGTTATATGCACTGTGACCGGAAGTGGACAGCCCTGGATGGGAAGGGATACATGCGCATGCTGGTAAAGGTTAGAGTCATGGAAATGGAGAGCCAGCAACTGCACGATGATACAAGTCATAAGAAAACAGACAGACAGTTCTTACGATTCGGAGATGGGAGCCATACAAAGGAGGAAGAAAGGGATACTCTCAGGATAGTAACCATGGTATTACTGCTACCAACAACACCAAACTTGCTTCAAATGTGCCCTGGCTACCGGGTCCCTCGAAATTTCCTCTGCAAGAGCTGTCTCCTTTGCCACAGCTGCAATGCGCCTCCCCAGACCAAGGTAACAGGAGTGCTTTCTGACTTTTTTGAGCTTCTAGAGAAGCACTGTGTGATGGAACATTTTGTGATGATGGAACTGCCATCTGTGCTAAATGACGCTGATGCATTAGCTTCGGTGTCATCTGGTGCAGGTGTTCCAAACCTCCTTCGCGGGTCCCAGTGAGATATCACGTTGAAGCATTAGCCCAAGGAGGCAACTGAGTGCTGGAAATGAACATAGCACCACTAAGGAACAAAATTTTAAATTTGTTTAAATAGCCATTGGTGGCTAGTGGCTGATGTACTTGGTGTACAAGTCTAGTATGTTTTTATGGCATTTCTGGCCTCATCCCACACTGTCCTGGATGTGGAATATTTCCACACACATCTCAGTCCTTCAGCCGCATAGGAAGCAGGTGAGAACAGAGATTTTCTTTTAAGAAAACTGGTATTCCTTCAACGTCAAACTCAGCAAACTCAGTGCCTGATGGGTCAAAATGCTTATAAAATGTTTGTGGGCAGATTATGGCTGTAATTTTTTCTTTGATCTCTGATATAGGAGATTAATTGACAACTTGTAACTAATAAAATAAAAAGCTTTCAGTGACTTCCATGAGCTCCATAAGATGCTAGGTCTCTGCTTCAGTCTCTGGGAGCAAGCAGAGAAATGAAGCCTAGCTCACTGGTCAGACTGGCAAATGATCCCTTAGGTGAAAGGGTTAGCATCATATTCCTGGTTTTTTTCTAACAAGCTCCCTATAGAATCAATTTTCTTTTATACACATTAAAAAATAGCATAAATGCTAACTGTGTACAAAACCACCTGGATTCCTGAAAAATTGTAGTAAGCAAATTACATTCTTTGAGAAACAATAGGTGTAAGAAGAGTAAGGGTGATCTTCTAGGGCAGAAACTCTTGACTTGTCTTACATGGCTGAGACATGAATTGATCTACTTTGTAGAGAGACATTCTTTTTGGGGCCAAGCTTTGAAAGACAAAGGCAACGATTACTGAATCCTTATCCGGGTTCCCTTCCTGCCATCCTACCATCAGTTTTGACTCTGGGGACTTTGCAAAACATGTTTGAGTACCTATTAAAACTCTCCTTTTCTTTTTCTAGAGAAGGAAAAATGGAGAATATTGAGATTTAAAAAAAAAATCAGACTCAGAACCTCACATATACCAGACAAGCGTTCTACCACTGAGCTCATCCTTAGCCAAAGAATAGTTTTTACCCCATGTCAATTATCTATTCCCTAGAACCTTATCCTTCAGAAAGATACACGATATGTATGAAGTCAGCCATTGGTTTCCTTTTGGTCTAATGTGTAGTAATTCTTGGAAAAAACAGTGGCTCCAGGGAGTTAAAGCAGGATAAGCATTAGCAAGTCAACTTTGTACCAAAGAGCATGTTACTGTTGGCAAGGAAATGCTTCAGGCCAGCTAAGCTAACTCTGCTGGAATTTGAAAGGGAGGGCTGCCAGCACTAGTAAATATGGAAGGAAACCATCCCGACCTTGCCAGGACTACTCACCAGTGAGGAGAGTCCCCTGGAAAGAGTGGAATAACGAAAACCACTGAAGAGAGCGTAAAGCAATCTGAGGATCCAATGACATGTCGAAAAATATCACTCCTCCCTGCTTTCCTCAACTCATAGTCAAGCAGCTGAAGCACAAGCAATTTCTAAAGGGGGTTTACACAGTACAGCATTGGTCTCCTCCTTGCTTTATCAACAGCTGCTGAAGACTACAGGTGGACCATATCTAGGAAAGAAAAGAGATCCTCGAATAGTCAAAACCTATTAGAGAAGCCACGTTCTCCTGAAAGAATGTATAAGATCCTTGAAAAACTCTTCTCTTTGTCTTTCTCTCTCTCTCTCTCTCTCCCTCCCCTTATTTATGAAAAAGCAGCAGCTTGTAAAACTTGGCAGCCTTTTTTAAAAAATGAAGATGATGACTGATTTCATAAAATAAATGGAAACAAAAGGGCTAAGCACCAGCATTCAAATGTCAAAGAAGGCAAGATTTTCCAGGAAAATATCAGAGCTGATTAAAAAAAAACTTCAAAAAGTTATAAGGATGGTAATACAGTTTGAGATGCAGGCTTTTCACTTCGGAGCAAATAAAAAAAAAATCACAAACTGAAATTTACATTTTTGTTCTGGTTCCAAAAGTATCCCAGGGTAACTTTATGCTGATCTGCTAGAATTACTTTGGTTTAAAGACAAAAGTAAGGTCAAATTTACCACTAGTGTCTCATTCTCTGTCCTACATCAGAAAAATACAAGTGGTTTCAGAGAGTTCTGCTGTTAAACCATGAGTAAATCATTAGTGCTGGATGAAACTGGCTTTGAGTACTTGGGTTTTATTGAGATTCGGGCTCAAATTACATGTTAAAATTTAGCGATGTCTTCTACTAATTTTGGAAATTTTATGGCCTTTTTCTTCTTAAATTCTTTTTCTTCTCTCTTCCTGTAACCCAAATATGTATGCTAATATTTTCCAGTTGATCTCTGTGCTTTTCTGCGTTTGTTATTCTTTTACACCTATTTGGGCTTTAGCCTGAATGCTTACACCTGGCTTATCCGTGCATCAATTCTTTATTTCTTAGCTGCGTCCTACCTGCTATTAAATGTATCTATAAGATCTTCATTTCAGTTTATATATTTACCAGTTCTAGAATTTCTACTTCATTCTTTTTCAGTAGATTTGGTTTTCTGTTGAAGTTCCTCAATTGTCATTTATTTCTTGAAAATACTAGTTATATTTAAGATAAGGGTAATATATGGGCCTATTCTAGTATCCATTTCTCTTGATCCTATTTTTTTAGCATAGCTGGTGAATTTTGACAAAATAAGGGACATTGTGTATGAAAAATTATAAAGGCTCCCAATGATGTTACCTTCCTGCAGAGAGGACTTAACCTGTGCTGAAGATAAACCTAGGTATCCAGAGTAGGAGGGTCTTACCTCAACAGGAACAAGGGCTCAGCTGGCTAGAGGAATAGTTTTATCCTGCTCGGCGTGAGTAAACTTGAGGCTCATTTATTCTTTGGAAGTTGCCCTCAAGGGGCGCCAGGGTAGCTTGGGATATTTGGTAGACCTTTTCCTTCTGAATTCTAATTTTTGTCTTTCTGGCATTATGATATTAAAAAAGCTACACTATTCATTTGAGCAACATTTCTTTTGCCTGCCTTCTTACCCTTTCATCTTATACAACTATGAATGAGAAAATTAACTGAAAGGGAAATCGTTTTGGGTTTTCTTTTCTCAGCAAGCTTGGATTTTCAATTATTAGATAGCCTGCCATATCTCTCATGCCTTCGAACCAATTTTTATTTTAAGTTTGTCTCTTTTCTGGTTGTTCTTACTGAAAGCATTGTTTTGCTACAAGTTACTTCCTAGGAGCAGAAGTGTTAAATAACTGTTGGTTTTGCAAAGGCAAAATCCCAAAAGCAGAAAGCAATAAAAAAACTTAACTGGGAAACGTCATTCTATGTGCCAGGAACTGTATTTATACTGGGGTTAGAATGAATAAGATCAACTGCTTATCCTGGGGGCATTCACATTCTATCAAACTCTTCCAAGGTACACTTAACTCCATTCCATTTTTATTCTCTTTGCTCACTTTTAATGTATAGTTCAAGATCCCAAACAAGCCTTTGCTAAAAGATTTAGGCAAATATTTAGATCTTCTTTAAAATCCCATGTAACTTATTATCAGTGTCTCAAAGAAGCCCATGTCACAATGCTTTAACTGATTAATCTACTACTTAGTACTCACGCCCTCTCCCACCGACTGTGAGCTGACTGCAGAGAAGAGCTAGGTTTGATATCTGCACGTTAGCCTCCAAATCAGACGATACAGATTCCTGGTTTATTTTCTCATCATGTTCACTCCCAGAGAAATCTCTACTTCTAGTGTCTTCAGGGTGGAAAAGAAAGGAGGTATTCCATGGACTCACCGCATCTCTGGCAGTTAGTTCTGTTGTCTGTGCGAAATCAGTAAGGGTCATCCTCTTTTTTACCAGATCGTAATACCAATGTGGAGTTTTAGTACATGCTTCCAGTACTTCTGGCTTTCTTCTGAACACCTCCACATGTATTATTTCAAAAAATCCTTAGAATAATCCTAAAAGGTAGGTTTTATATTAATTGTAATTTGCAAGTTAGGAAACAGAGGGATGGAGTGTCAAAATCAAAAAAGTATAACATAACTGAAACAACCAGAGGCCCTGATTCAGTGCTCTCCTGGCAGTGGACTCTAGCCTGGGTGGATAGTTCATGAGGCTTCCTGACTGCACATCTTCGCCTGACACAAATGTTGAGTTTTCATCTGGTTTCATCTAATAATTTCATTCTTCCCATTTTTAGTTTGTTTTACTCTATCAGTGAGGATCGAATTCAATCACAGCAGCTACAGTGACTTAACAGGAATCTATGTTTTTCTCAGAACAGGAAGTCTATTTGTAGGTAGCTTAGGACTTATGCAGTGACTCCGTAATATCACACAGACTCAATTTTTTTAACCTCTCTATTTCAATTTCATTTGTAACTTTCAGCTTTGTGTGCTTGCTACTACCTCTACAGCATTTCTTTCTATAGTTCACACAAGAAGAAAGGGAAAAGGGAAAAGAGAGGGGAAAGCCATTTGTTCTTCTCCCATCTAGACAGTTTTCTCAGAATCTTACCTTTTCCCTTTCAAGGTGGCCTATATTGTGTCCATAGCTACTCCTAGCTGTAATGGAATCTTGGGGGAGTATTTTAAATGGCCACATTGCTATAGCTAAGAAATTGAAGATATTTTAGTAAGGTCTAAGGGGAGAATAGCAACCCAAGATGTTTGGCAATTATTAAAACTTAACTGAAAAGGAAAAAATTTTACCAAAGACCTGCAATCCTGGAAGGTTGTATTTCTTGGTAAAGCATCACAGTACATTAGAATAAGAAACCACATCATTAGAATAAGAAACCCATACTCTCCTAAGTCATGGCTATGTATTTACCTATCTGCAGAAGGGCTCATGTTGCAAAACCGGAATGGTTGTCGTACCTACTTTCTGAAAACTGAGACGAAGTCCCTGACGCCCCCAATTTAAAGGAAGAGTTTTATTTTGTCTCATGGTTTCGGTCCATGGTCAGCTCCAAGGCGGAAATGTCAGGGCTGAAGGGAATGAGGACAGAAAGCTGCTCACCTGAGGCCAGCCAGGACACAAAGCAGGGAGAGGATGGGGACAGGAACATGCTTCTCCCAATCACATGCCAGTGACCCACTTTCATCCGGGTTCCACTTTCTAACAACACATTTAACTTCTGTGCTCAGCAGTGGATACATTCGCTAATGAGAATAGTGTTTCCATAATCTGTCCACTTTCTAAACATAGAAGACTTCGGGGGCACTGAGGATCTAAAGAATAACCATGGTGCAGGGAAAAGAGAAACTTGGAAGCAGATCAGAGCCACTGCCTTTTTGGGCCACACACAATCTGGGGAACCATGGAAAGATACTAACTTTACATTCTTTATGAGTAAAAAGGACAGAAATGCATGTGTCCTATCCGCTTCACAGAATTTAGAAGAAAAAACAAAGAAGATAGAAATGCTTTGAAAAAAATGCTTTGAAATCTACTGACTTGTGTATTTTATGTATTTGTGAAACTGTACTATTTAAAAATTTGATATGGTCAGGTGTGGTGGGGCATGCCTGTAATCCCAGCACTCGGGAGGCTGAGGCAGGAGGATTGTTGCAAGTTTGAGGCCTGCCTGGGCTACAAAGTGAGCTCAAGGCCAGCCTGAACTGCATAGCGAGACCGTGTCTCAAAAAGACAAAAAAAAAATGTTGACATGGAGAAGTATAAAGGCAAACCTAATTATTTTAATAACTTTCTTTTTATAAGTCCATCTAAAATTAATCTTAAATTTATATTTTGTATGAATTAAATATACATAATGTAGACAGTTGTATGATAGAATGCACACACATGTATGTGCAGTTGTTTATTTCAGAACATTTGTGTTATCTTTGTAATGGAGTGTGGTAGAATTCACAGCATTCTACTTTAGGACTTAAGCTTTTGAAACACACCTGGCTGTCTACTTCCCATTTGGGGGGATGCTTGGAATTATCAGTGTATCTCAACATTAGAAGTGTCAGACTCCCCCTGGAAATACGGCAGTGGTGGTGTGTTTGCCAAGATATATGCCAGCAATATTTCAAAATATGATTAACAGTGCCAATAGCTTGTAAAGTTGGGCACATCTTTTCTTGTTTTTTCTTAGTGATACCGTCTATCTTTGTGAAAGCGGATACATTAAATAGCTTTTTAAAAGCCTTATTGTGGCCTTTCTTTCCCCCTTGGTACAGTAGTGTAACTTTTATAGATAATAATGGGAGTTATGTCAGAGATACGAGATGGTTATGTAGCTTATGTAGTTAATGGTGATGGACCAGGCTTTACACTACAGCCTGGAGTTCAGGGCCTGTCTCAATTACTGAAACTCTCCAAGGGGATGGGAGGTATCCGGTCACAGCTTCCTTAGCCAGCCCCCAGACTTGCAGGTTTTCTGCCTTTTTGCTTTCAGCAGAAATGAGTTCATGGACCAAAATTAAGTGAGGGGTAATGAAAACAAATTTTACATTAGATTATATCACATCCAAACTCAAATTTGGGAGGAATTTTCACCTGAAAGTTTTACCTTAGCCTCAGCCTAAATTTTAATTAAGTAGCATAGGAGTAACTACACCCTTTTAAAGGTTGTATACAGTTTATCATCAATTAATGGTTGTATAATACAGCTCTTAAAATATACATACATAATTTTTTCTAATCAAAATAACCCACTCCTTTTAACAAGTTTAACACATTTTTTGAACTGGAAAAGGCCTTTGCAATTAATTTATTTTATTGATGAGGAAGATGAGGCCCTTTGGGGTTAAATGAATTACTTAAAGTCTTACAGGTAATTTTAATCCCTGCCCATGGACACAGAAACCAGTATGATAATGTGGAGCTTGGCAAATATGAAATGTATGTGGATTCTTGGGACAGAATGGGTACCCAATACTTTGAAAGTAAATTCAATATTGGGCTTGTATAGTGCAAAATATATACTATAAAACTATTACCAGAAAAATTCCAATTTTACTAAAAACAGGAACAGTTATACTACTATAGTCACGCTCAGCACCTATAAAAAGCTGAATATTTTTTCACCAAAGAAGTGTACTGAAAGTTTATTCCACATGTGATGTAATGCCTACAACAGTAATTGTAAAATGTTATTTTTCATTTGATGATGACTTTTATTATTATGAAGTAGAAACTTGATGAATATAATGGGTTATACATTGGTTTGTCTATTTTAAGTAGATTACTGCTATGCATTTTAAAGCCTTACAGTTGGGGGAAGGTGTGTACTAGGAGTTAAGCCCAGGACCTTAGCAATAAATTACACTCCCAACTCTTTTTGTTATTTAAAAAAATTTTTAAATTTATGATAGGATCTTACCAAGTTGCAGAATTGCCAAGACTGGGCTTGAACTTGAGATCCTTCTGCCTCAGCCTCTCACAGTACTAGGATTACAGGCATACACCACCACACCAAGAAAAAAATCTGTACAACTTTTTGAAGAGGAAAGATGAATACATCTAATACAACTACTACCTTTGTTCTTTTTATATCTCACAGGCTATCTGTTACCCGAAGTGTGAGTCCATTTGGATTGTTATAACAAATCCCTTTAGCATGGACAATTTATATAAAGAAGTTTATTTCTCAAAATTCTAGAGGCTTGGAAGTCCATGATCGAGGAAGACCCCAGTAGAGTCAGGGTCTGGTGAGGACCTTGTCCACACAGACAGTGTCTTTTTAGGTCCTCGCCCAGGGAAAGGAGCCAACAGATTTCCTTGGGCCCCTGTACTAATCCTGTGCACATAGGCTCTACTTTTATCTAAGCACTTTCTAAAGGATCCGCCTCTTAATCCAACCCTAGTGAGGATTAAATTTCAACACGCAAATGGGGAGAAAGAGCAAGATCGCAGAACTGGGTTCACAACCCGAGACTCTGCTGAAGGGGTCAGGCTCATTTTCACCAGCCTCGCTTTCCCCTTTCGGTACCACACACCCAAGTTTCTTACAACGCCTTAACGTTTGTTGTAAACGTTCTATCTTCCTACACGGCCTGCAAGCATTCTTCCTTACCTGGTTTGTCTTCATTCATGACTTGATATTCTTTTAGGCCTTTGCAAGCTCTGTAAGGCTCTTCTCCCTTGTGCCGCTCTGCACTCCAAAGCAAATTACTTGGGTTATTTCTATGCCCACCATCCCTATCCTGTTGGACTGAATTTTGAGAGCACAGGTACCTATCTGTCCTATTTATTTCTGATTTCATAATGAATGTTTTCCACTGAAAACAGAGTAAGTACTTAGCAAGTATTTGTTAAATAAATGAACAAAAAGTACCAAGGTCTCCTGTTTCCCTGACACCCAGTTCTCTACAATGGTCCATTTCTCTGAGTACCACGGCATGTGCTGTTTTATCCTTAGAGCAACACCAGGACACTGGTTCTATTCCTGACATTTTTTCACCGGTGAGAAAATGGACTTCGGAGATGCTCAGTGACTTTCTTAATGTCGCAGATCTAGTCACCAACAGCTTTCTCTCAAACGCCTGTGCTAAACTTGAAGCAACACAGACCTTGTCAGGAAATGCCAGGGGAGAAAGCAGAGCAACCCTAACCGTGGAGATCATCATGAAGCAGCCAACAATCCAAGTGTGTTTCTGTACAGGGCTGCCAGGTACCTGACAGATCACCTAATCAGCTGTGGTACCTGGAATTCCATCAGGACCACGGAAAGATTAAGAATTTGTGCAACCTCCCCAACAACCAACTCTAGAGGGTCTACATGGGCAAATGTATTCTTCAGGCAAAATAAGGTGGCATGTTGCCCTCTGAGCATACCGCATTCCACAAAGCCTTTTTCACCTTCTTTTCCTTTTCTCTTGCAACTGATATAGGGGAAAATCTAACTCCCAACCTGTTAGATGTTAGATACACTGAGGTTGTGTTCCCTGAAATAGAAGAATTTATTCTAAGGAACACCAGAGGTTAAGAGTAGAAAAGATTACCCAGACATGGTGGCACACATTTGTAATCTCAGCACTCTGGGGAGGCTGAGGCAGGAGGATTGCTGCAAGTTCGAAGCCAGTCTGGGCTACATAGTGAGTTCAGGCCAGCCAGAACTAAATGGTGAGACCCTGTCTAAAAAAACAAAAAAGAGTATGAAAGATTTATTGAATGATAGCTCCTGAGAGATAGAAGGGAGCCCAAAAGTAGGTTGCCACTGAGGCTACTTCTCTAAGAATGTTTTACAGAGTAAAATCATGAGGTAAGTACAAACTATGATCAACCAATAAGATTACAAGTATAGCCGCTTACTAATATTGATCCAATAGGGAAGCAGATCACATAGCAAGGGTACATGAGAAGAACAAAGGCACTTTTGGGAGAGGAAGGGTCTAGATGCTCTGGTCACCCAGCTGGGTGACTGATACCTATCTGGCCTTTACTGGGCCAGGTGATACCCATCATGGTATAATTCCAAGTTACTGCCAATCTTTTAGGGGAGGCATGCAGGTCTCCTGGTTGTTTCTTTATCTCGTGTCCTGGTCTTTGGTTGTTCCTCTAGCAAAAATTCTGGTATCTTTATTTTTTCTGCTGACTTCCTTGACAGCCCAGTCCCTCTCTGACTGTGTATGAATTTCTGTCTAACTTAGCTGCCTATAATACAACCAGAAATAGGTATCTGTCCCCTAGACAATTCAGAAAGATCCTATGCTGCTAGTCAGTGAAACACATCAGCCTTCTCTTTTATCAGTAGGTCAAAAATCTTTCTCTTCCTGCAACTTCAAAAGAAAAGTCTAAACAGTTTCTAGATTTTCTTTGTAATGTGTAGAAATTGACACAGCAGATGGAAAAATCCCTGTGCCATCCACGCCATACATTAGTGAACATTTAAAGTGGCACTCCTGTTCACGGTGGGGCCTAGTCACTCTGTCAGCAGGCACCCTTCCAAAACTGCTTTCTCAGGCTAAGCTCTCTGAATTGTCGCAATAGTTAATGGGGAATTTGTATCAAATAGTATTTAATTTTAAGGCATTTCTGTCAAATTTATTACCAACTACAAAATTCATTTTGCTGAGGCAAAACACAATTTATTTGTTTGATATTGAAGATAGTTTTACAAATATATTCTGATGGTACACTTATCAAGCTCTCTTATCTTTCATTAAAGTAATGCTTTCAAGCGTAATTAAGAATGGGCTGGAAAGCTAAGTATATTGTAATGCTCTTATATTAGAGAAGACATATCAAAATGAATTTGCAATCATATCATTACATCAATCTCTACAATGACTGCAATAGTATTGTAACCATAATTAATTAGCTACAGCAGGAATTACTAATAAATCTTTAGAAATTAAATGCCTAATTTTTCAAAACCATATGTCTTTGTAAATTGATTATTTAAAATTTAGAGGCTTTTTAATTAGGAAGAAATTTATGCAAGGCTGTATGTAATAATTAGGAATCAGCTTTTCTGCAATACTATTGAACATCAGCAAAAAATTAAATCTTTGGAAAATAGTCTAGGTTAATTACAGTATTTCACTGTCAAAAAAACAACATATATGTAAAATTTAGAGGTTAATGTGGCCTTTCCATTTCTTTTACTTCCACCTAGCCCTAGGTTCTCAGTGCTAGAATCATTAACCGAATCCAAAAATCAATAGGGGGCGGGGGTGGGCCTCTCCCCAGTGATTTATGCCTCTAAGAAAGTTTTCATTTCATCCAATAGTTTCAGCAAGGCTCATCAATCCAGGTTAACCATTTAATACTCCTTTCTTTTTTTCCTGTTCCTTAAGAATAAAGCAGGGATATTTCTGTGCTTTGCCATCATTTTTGGTAAGTGATTATTTTGACATAAGACACAAAAGCTGCTTTGTCAGGAGGGTGGGAACATCATTTGGGGTGGAACAAAGACACGGCTCAAGTGAGACCTCATTATGTGTGTGGTCGAAAGACCCAAAGAGACTGGGCAGGAGACCTGATGGTGAGCCCCTCTGACCTCACGGAGGCCTGCTGAGAGTGTGCTTCGAAGCCCAGGCCCTCCTGTGTCCAGAAGACTGGTGGGGAGGTGGCCTGGGACATATCTTGTTCCTGTCCACACTAGAGAAATGCATAAAAGATCAAAGCCAGAAGGGACCACTGCCCACACAAGCCAGAAACCAATCGCTGTTCCCTTCTTGCTTCCTTTCCCTTTCCCTTTGGCTCTCCGAATACAACCCGGCAAACAGTCTCGTGCCCACAGGTGTTAGGGGAATGAGACCACCTGGGGCGAAATCCGATTTGCTTATGGAAGTGCTTTCTTTTATGGCTTAATTTTTTTGGGCACCTTTTATTGAGCCCATATCTGTGCACTTCGTTATATTACCAGCCCCTCTATTCATTTTTTATTTGAGACAGGGCCTTACTAAGTTGCTGTGTTCTCCAGATCAGGCTCAAACTTGCAATTTTCCCTACTCAGCTTCCCTGAATGCTGGCAGTACAGGCATGTGCCCCCATGCCCAGCTTATGGTTTCCATCTGAATTCGTCTTCCTCAGTATGCAGCTGGATCCTTCATGCTCTCCTAAACAGAGCCCCCCACCCCCCACCCCAAGAAACAGAACTATTTTTCCCTGCTAGTGCCGAAAGTGAAGCCACTGTGCCCTCCTGTGAGATCTCTGCTGGGTTTGTGCTAAGCCATTTCTTTATGTGAAGGACTTCTGGCCAGTCTGTTAAAGCACTTGGGCGTGTGACTTCAGAGTGTCCCTCACGTATAGATGCATGCGTCCCACGGAAGAACTGGCCTTTTAATTGCTGCCCTAGGAGAAAGGAAGAGCTACGCAGCCCTCTGTTCACTGCTCCTGGCAGATAACAAAGTTGAGATGAAGCCACATTTATGGGGGAAAAATTACTTACGCCTATAGAATGAAACTTCAAGGTCTGACAGCTCTGAGGTAAGTAAATGAGAATTATTTTATTATGGGCAAATGCAGCACTCAGCTTATCTCGAACACTGAGAAGAAGCTGGGGCCGCCAAGGTGGGGACTCACAGGTCACACATGGTCAGAAGTGTGTCCACAGCACAAGCACAGTGCAGAAAGCCAGTCATCTCCTTACCAAGGCATGGTTGCTTGCAATCCTAGGCAGAAGGCCAACTTCTCTCAAAGGGAACTTCTGGCTTCAGTTCTTCAATTCTCAATCCAGCAGACAAGTATTCCACAAAGACTTGGAGAAAATCCTGTTTAAAAACCTATAGCCTCGGCTGGAATCCTCCATTGCATTCATGGATGGTTTTAATAGCCTCTCAAGTGCCTTCCTCATTCCAACCTCCACCCCACAGCCAGGTAACGAAATAAAACAAAACGAAACATCTTTTAAAACAGTACTTAAAATCTTCCGGCTACCCCCAGCTACCATCGGGAACAGGCCCTGTTCTGTGAGATGACCATGGTCCTCTCATGCAGGCCCCGGTGACCTCCAGGCCCTCAAGTCTCACTCTGACTCCTCACCCTCTAACTTTTCCCCTCTCAGTCAGTTTTATCTGGCCACACTTCAGGTTTCAGCCTCATTGCTCCTTTCCCCGTGAAGCCTTCTCTGACTTTCTGAGGTGGGTTTATTAACATCTTGCTAAGGCAGGAAAAAACTCACACCATGGGGTAAACAATATTTTATCACCCTTTCAGCTTTTTAAATGAACAGAGTTTGGTTAGCTGGTCTTCTATCCTCCAAGCATAGAAAAACTTAAGACCTTCTAAAATTATTCTTTTCTGGAAGGTAAGTAGACAGGTGAAATAAACTGCAACTTACTGGTGCCAAATATATCACCCATCAGCCCACCTCCTGCCATTGCAAGTTCCCAGCAGAGAAAAGAATGTTCTCAAGTGAAGAGGGTGTCAGCTTTATGCTACAGAAAGGGCAGCCAGTCCTGCACTAGGTGGGATTGTTGAGTTAGTGTTTTGATGCTTAAGGAAAGAGAGCTGAGGCACAGCCCTGCCCCAACTGCCAGCGTCTTGACATAAAGCAACTGTGTAAGACCATCACCACCTATGCATTTTCATTTTTAAAGGCAGAAGTTAACAGTCAAGTTTATAATTCTTAACAGAAGACCTCTGCCAAACACAGAGGACAGCTTTGTGATTTGGATCCCACTTTGGTGGCTAGTAGGAAAGAACAACTGATCACGCTTGCTGTGTGTGTGTGTGTGTATGTGTGTGTGTGTGTGTAGGGGGAGACGGACACCGAGAGAGACCAAGAGAGACTAAGAGGCAATACGCATGGGTGTCTACATGCTATTGGCCTGACTTTACAGATAATGATTAGACAACGAAGAAACTACCATGTAGTTAGGAGTAGATCTCTGGGGTCACAGGGACTCCAGAACATTCTAAGCAGGCATACTGGATATCAGGCAGCTAAGGGGACAGAAGTTAGATTGTTATTTTTTCATCCAAATAGTACTTATCCCAATACCCATTTTAAAAAAACATGATCTTACAGACCTGTGTGGGCTGATATACCAGCCACTACCTACAGGTGGCTATTTAAATTTAAAACTAAACTAGATTAAAATTATATAAATACAAGTTTAATTACTCAACTAGGATTTACCAGATTGAATGGTACAGACATAGAATGTTTTCATCATGACCAAAGGTCCATCACACAACTGCTCTGCACCAACGATCGTCACCTTCTTTTAACAGTGACAAACTCCCTAGTTCTACTTATTTTAAATCTGAGAAAATATTGGAGCATAGCAGAAGTTACCAATACAAGGGCTCACGGATCTAGGGAGCAAATCACTTTTCATTTCTTAACATTTTTTTTTCTTTTTGTTTGGTACAAGGAATCAAACTCAGGACCTTGTACTTGCCAGCCAGGCGCTTATGCCACTGAACTACATCCCCAGCCCTCATTTTTCATTTCTGAGATTAGAATAGGCCCTTCTTGCCGAGGACCTGCATTTCTCCATACTGAGGCACTGCAGTCCATCCCTTGCAGTGGGAAGGCTAACAGAAGCCACATGACAAGGCAAACAAGGCTCTGGGTTGGGATTCAGAGGACAGGTGTTCACACCTTGACACTATCAGGAGTTCTAAGCCTTCTATCTTACAGCCTCGCTGAACCTTAGTTTTTACATCAATAAAGTAGGGAGAATCAAAGAAAATCCAGTGACTACATAGGTCTAACACCTCAAGCAAACAGAGGAACTTGCATTTGACTCTACATTAGTAGCATGTCTTCAGGAACAGTTCTTGCACTATTATTTTAAAATGGTGCTGGTAGACAGTGACCTTTCTGGTCTAGGTCTTTCTCTGGTACTTCTATAAGGACTTCTGGAGGGTATATCTCCAGGTGAAGGTTGTGACCTCTGATCTGCCTCAAAAATCCAGTGCCACTTATGATTTTTTTGGATGCATTTAATAAGAGAGATGTATATGACCCTTCCCTGTATTCAAAGATCTTCATAAATCCTTGTGGGTCACCTGTTGCCCTCTAGGACATGGGCAATGCCACAGAGATTGCAAGCATAGATGGTGTTATGGTTGATACATTGTGTCAACTTGGGGAGTCTAGAGGTTTGGCTGAGTGATTCAGCAGGAAGCCAGGGTGCTTACTTTGTATACATCCTGAGCCTGTGGAAGAGGAGAGCTACACGCCTCCTGGGTGGGGGTGGGCTGTTTACAAGGTAAGGGAGAAAAAGAGGCTGCTTTGCTGCCATTCCTCCCTTTGGCTTTGGTTGTTTTTGCTGTGCTCTGCTGCCACGAACATTTGCCCTCTGCCATGTGCCATTCTGCCTCTGAGTCAGCCAAGTATGGACTGAAACCTCCACGAACTGTAAGCTAAATAAACCTTTCCTTCCTCCATTTTGGGTGTTGCATATTTTGTTTCACCAGCGAGAGAAAAGTAACACAGAATTTGGTACCAGTGGAGTGGGGTCATTGCTGTGACTATACCTGACCACGTGTTTCAAGAGCCTTTGGGGACTTCCGGGAAGATGGCGACCAGGTGAGCAGCAAAGGAGCGATCCTCCTTGATAAACACCACCAGCTCGAGACAGACTTGGTGAGCGTGAATGCCAGGACCTCGGCTGGGAAGATCAAACTGAACATGTTTCTCTGAGCTGCCGGGGGAGATGCGGTACGGCGGCCCAAACTGCCGTGGTGAGACGCAGGAAAGCCCCAAACGCTGGGAGCCGGAGACGCTCCGCGCGGGGAGGGGGCTTGGCTGGGTCCGAGTGCCCTGGGGGCCATAGCTAGCTCGGTCCCTCCCGCCTCCCAAGCCGGCGCAGCTTTCCAGCAACTCCCGACAGAGATCGGCTTTTTAGCAGCAGCAACGCCCGGCAGTCTCACATTTCGCGCGCATCGGGCAGGCTGCGCAGCCTAGACCCTCGGCCAGGGCGGCGCGAACAGCATAGGAGCGGAGCATCCCGCTCCCTCCCCCAGACCCGGAGAGTGCCAGGAAACAAGTGGCTGCGAGCGGCGGATCGTGAGCATAGCACAAAAAACTGGCACCTTGGAACCTTCCTGCCTGCAGGGACTCCGAAAACTGGTGAGCTATCTGCGCTTGCGACCAGATCACCGAGTGGGGGAGGAGATCCATCGCTATACCTGCAGGGAACCCTGGGAGGGCGGGGGAGCGGTCTTACACACCTCACCCAGGTCACTCAGTAGGGAGTATCTAACCAATATCTGTACAGCCTTTTAAGCGGAACTCTCAGCAGAAAGCTTAAGGGACATTCCCCCAAAGAAAAGTCATTGGAGCAGCCTCTGCAGTAGACCTTTGCCTGCTGAACTTCCTGGGGAATCTACTGCTCAATATTTTGAATCTGATACCCAAAAAAGGTAAGACAGAAGAACAAATCTCAGCAGAAAGCTTAAGGGACATTCTCCCAAAGAGAAGGAATCATTGGAGCAGCCTTTGCAGCGGACCTCCGCCTGCTGAACTGCCTGTGGAATTTATAGCTCCACATTTTGAATCAGATACCCAAAAATGGGAAAACAGAGGAACAAAACGCAGTCTAAAAACTCAACCCCACCCAGAACAAGTTTTGAATGTGAAGATACAGGGGAACCAGGAAGCCTCATAACTTCAAGATATGAAACGATTGCATCCGAAATTAAACAACTCCAACAGGCCATGAAAGAGCTTAAAGCAGAAATAACCCACATACCCACAATGATTTCTCAGATAAAAAACGAGCTGAAAACAATGATGGAAGA